>PTFA01000286.1:0-36072 GCA_003342895.1 Casuarius casuarius | reverse complement strand
GGCGGCTCTGCTCCCCGCGGCGCGGTGCGGGGCGCCGGGGCTCCGCGGGGGCGGTGGGGCGGGGCCGGGCGGTGGCGGCCCCACATGGCGGCGGGGCGCGGCCCGGCCCCACATGGCGGCGCCGCCGCCCGCCGGGTCGCGCGGGGCCGCGCAGGGGCGGCAGCGGCCGGGGCAGGCTGCCCTGGCGGGGTTGCGGGGGGCGGCGGGCAGCGTCCGCTGGTCCCACAGAAGCGGGGTGAGCGGATGAGCCCGCGTCGGGCCGGGGCGGCAGGAGGCGCGTGGTCCCTTGCCTCGAGGGCCGCGGGGGGCAGGAATGGTCCCAGAGAAACTCCGGAGTGGTCTTAGGGCCCGTGGTGTGCGCAGCCCTTCCCCTTGAATTTTGGCGTGAAATAGATCGCAGTCTGTGGCTGAAAGAGAGCAAAAGGCGGGTGAAGATAACAGAGGTATTTTGGATTTATACTACTGAAAACGCGATCAGAATCTGCCCTTTGCCTTGCGGTTTCTGCGTGCCTGCACGCTCCGGAGAGGGAGAAGCAGGGAAGAGGGGGCGGGAGGGAAGAAGGCCGGGTTTGACTGACATATGTTTTCACACACAAAATAGTTCGCTCTGGTGAGACAGTATTTAACTACCGCTGAGCGGCTGCTGCCGCGAACGCTACGCTGACTGAAAACGCGCTGCGGGGTGCAAGAGTGCATAAACGTGTAGCGCGTAGGCCTTTACGCGCCCGACGGCGAACGGGAGCATGCGGCCGGGGGCTGAGGGCCGTGTGTACCTGCGTAGCTGTGTGTGGGGCTGTGCGACTCGCTTGTTGTAGGCATAAGATGGTAGATATATGCCACTGCATATAGTAAGCTGCGTACATATGCCAAGAGGTGATTTTTGTTTTGTTTTCTCTTTGTGTAAACAGGGATCAGGAGTCCACATTCAGCTCTTTCCACCTCAAATTCTAGCGCGTGAGTTACGGTGAAGAAGCCTCCAGGGGATACGTGGCAGAGCAAGGCCTGATGGACAGGAGGCAGGAGGTATTACTAGCTCCCAAGTAGCGTGAGATTAAACTCAAAGGAAATAGGATATGTTTTACTTTGGGCATCTCTACACAAAGTATCTTGGGGACATTTCGAAGAGGGGTGTAAAGATTAGCAAATCCCAGAGGTGCCCACAAATGATAGTGTATAATTTTGAGGGAGCTATGGAGTGAGGTAACATCTGAGAAAGCATCAGGTATTTCCCGTTCTCTCAGTGGAAGACAGCACTGGTAAAAAAAAAAAAAACTGTTTTCAAGCCATGAGCAAAGAGGAGGGCTTTGGTCTCTGCTCTGAAAAATGAAAGATATAGATATATAGCCTTAACAGCAATGGGTTTATTTGGCTTGTAGAATGATGGAGAATCTATGTCCACAGATGGTATCACGAGAGCTATAACACTATGTATAAAACCTGTGTAAGTATAAAAGCATGTATTAAAGCAGCATATGTGTATGTCTTGCGGGTCCAATTAAGTTTGACCGTTTAGTTTTTCACACATTTTGACACACTTTTCATTTTGCACATTAAAACATATTCAGAAAGAATTAGTAAAGTCTCCCAAGCTTGACTTCTGTATTTTCAATGCTGTTTGCAAAACTTGATAGAGAAACGGGTCTGCGAGTGCAAATCTGGTGCAGCGGGGAACTATGTTCCAGTACTACATTTAAGGAGTTTTATCAGCAATTCCAGCTCGAACAGAATGTTTATGCCTAGTGTGCTCAGACCTGATAGGTTCAGGTGTTGATAACATTGTTAAATGTGGAAGATGTTAATATTAACATGACGTTAACGTGGAAGAGGACGGTGAGTGTATGCGCACTGAGATGGATTGATGGGGGCTGGGCTTGGTTGGACCAGCATAGGAAGGAACTGCTTGCAGCATGATTGGTTGAGGGCTGACATACATAAACCTTCCCCATCTGAAGTGATACTTTTCTGTGTGATTTTTATCCTAAAACAGTGAAGAGTGTGTGCACAGCTGCTGATGGCTCATTCACAGCTGCTGATAGACAAAACCCTCTTGCTGGTTTATCCCCAGATGATGTCCGCCTCCTTCTCTCATCCAATGTCTGTCACTAAATGATAATTAAAAAGTAAGAAATTTTTATTCTTTTACAGCTTTGTTTGACAAAACATCTTGTTTGACAAAAACCCACAAAGGCCAGGGATAAAAAGGCTAAATCATACTGTGTTGTTCCACAAAGTCGCACAGTTTACCATTGTGACAGTTTCCACACTTCAGTTATGTGTACATTGCAACCTTAACTTTCTTTCTAAGAGAAAGTAATTTTCCTCTTTACTCATCATTTTAGAGGTCTTTTGCACACAGTCCTTGATCTGAATGGTCTCTCCCAGCATATGCTAAACAATAACTAGTCACGTACAGGAGAAAATAGTCTTGTCGTGGAGTAAATCCAGAATGGTGAAATGGAGACGTTTACTGTTGCAGTAAGGCAATTCTGATGTATATCTTTTTTAAGTGGAGAAGTGGCTAATATTAGGAGTGACAGTCCTTCATTTCTGTGTCATGAAACTTGTACACAACAAGAACATCCAATTTCTTATTTTTTGGAATTTTGCTTTTGCTTGTATTTAATGTCTCATTTTGTCAATGTTTATCTATCCTTACTTAGCATGGACTGCACAGCTACCAGAAAGAATACTCCTGCCTAATTGCCCCATCTTTTTATCTTGCAATAATCTGCCAATATTCTGTTTCCTTTGGTGGCATTATATATATCAAGGTGACTTATTATATCAGAATGTCCTATAATTTTAGAGAATATGTGAATAAGAGAGAATAACCTTCAACATATATAACACATTCTCTCTATGCTTCTCGTATACACCATATGTATTAACTACACAGGTGCAAATTTCTTTATAAAACTGAAAGGTTGATAGTATGTGCTTCCTGTGATCAAATCTCAGATTTTTTTCTTTTTTTGTACCTAAAACAAATGTATATTTATTTGTGTATGTTGAGGTCTTGAAATTTTCATGGTCTCAATTGCCTTAACATCTGAGCACCTTACAATTTTTAATAGTAATCCTGAGATCAGAAGGATAAAATATAGAATTTTCATAATCTATAGGGTTTTTTTATGGAGAATGGATTCCTCTCCATGTCAAAATAACTTAATTTTTTGGTAGAGCAGAAAATTGACCTTTCCTGCAGCTCGGGGTAACATGTTAGTTTAGATGAAAGAATTTTGGTTTTATAGACAGAAGATACATGAAAGACAAGTAATGGAGCATTTCATATGTGAATAATTCTGAAGACCCCACCCTGTGTGTGTGTCCCCACCCAGTTCCGAAGACCCTATATGTGGTGGAAAGGTCACAGTCTCACTTTAGCTAAATGTATACCTGAAGTTTTGATTTTATTTACTTAGTTTTGATTTTATTTATGACTGTGTCAGAAGGGACACTGAAAACCTGAAAAAAAAGATGAACTATTTCCAGGAAATTAGTGGTAGCAGAACAAGAAGAATAAATTTTTTCTTTCATGCTTCTTTGTTATGCCTATATTACTTATAAAATTTATTATTATTATTATAAAATTTAGTAGATTCTTTTATTTTTTTGTATTGAATTATTGTGATTACTTACTGGACTCTATCAAACTATTATAACTCCATTAGTGCCAGTGGTTTATAGCACTATAAAACTCTAATACTAATGTACAAACCCCAAAATGGATCTTCTTCCCTTCTGCCAAATGTAGTAACTTTTTGTTTTCTGCATCTGTGGTAAATACAGTCCCCAGTTTTCTGTTGCCTCATACTGTGTATTTGTGTTTTACCTGAGTAGATCCAGAACAGTTCAGCTGTAGAGCTGAAAAAAATAACAGCAAAGATATTGAAGCATACGTAGCTTATTCAGTGAGGAAACTGGGACACAGAAGTAACAGGACTTCTATAAGACCACATAGTAAGATGTGCCTAACTGCAAAACAGAGCTCTTGGCTCTAAAGGTTTAGTTTCGTGCCCTATTAGGTTATTTATTTAAGATTATCTTTCAGCTGGAGATCACCATCAAGTCAAACCCTGAAGCTGGATTAGCAACATAATATTTACAATAATAGTAGTAGCTGTGCAAGCTAAACTGAGGATTAATCCAAATTCATAATGTGTGGCATTTTGTGCGTCTTAAAATTTGCAATAAAATCATTTTGATTTGAACTCATCCTGCTTATGTTACTTTCCATGAATATTCAATCGTATGTATTTACTGGCAACAGATATTTGCCAATAAATTTTACATAAATGTTGCATAGTGTTTATGAAAACAGGATAATCATACTTTGGTAGTCATTAGTAGCCCTTGAAGAAAGCTATCACAAAGCATGTGCACCTACTGAATGAAGCATGAATGTTGCATGGTATCTGTCCACATATTCATGTGCTTTTTGCCCTGTTGTCCAGTCTGAGTATTCACAGTGAATGCTGAAATAAATATAACCATTGTGGCTTATTCAGTGTTTTCTGTAAAGATCATCAAGAGCAGATGTGCTGGACCTCTAAGGTTTCAAATCTCAGATTTGCCTACTCAGTTAATTGAGACCCAAATCTGCAGCAAAGTATGGAAGACAGCCGTTTCTCTGTTAACTGTTCCCAAAAGCAGTGCTCTGAGGTTTTCCGGGGCTGAGACTTACGGGAAATGGGTCTCTCGGAGACAGTTAAGAGCAAGATCTAAAAGGAAATGCAGGTAGTGGTGTGTGTGCTGTGGAACAGAAGATGCCTGCATCAGTAGCAGCATGAACAGGAGATGGTTCTGAGACATGATCTAGGGCTCAGGACACGCTTCTGTGTACAGATACAAACACACCGTGGTGCACATAAACAGAAGCGTAGTCTTCCTATGGATGATCTACTGGGTAATATGAAACTCCTGTACTAAAAAAGAATATATATATATATTGAACTGATATTTATTCTGTGGTATTCTCAGTTACGATTACTCTACAGAAATACAAGCTTATTTATTTCCTGAAAGTCACAGCAGTCTTTCACCACTTAGAAAATCTTGGCATTCACTTCTAGCTCCATGCTGAATGTAGCAAAAGCCCTGCTACAGCAGCTAAGTGTAGTGCTTCAGAACAACTGGTAAGGTGGGGCAGGTAGGTTGTATTGTTTCCCATGTCCCAGGGTGAAATTAAAACAGAAAATGCTACCAGCTCTCTGGTATGTCTCTTATGTAAATCACTCTTAAATCTAGTAGAATATTTGGGTGCTCTGAATGCTTGTTTTCTGAAGAACAGTATTTTAACGCTACTGTTTGTTACCTGTTTAATAACCTGCCACATCTTTACCCAATCTTTATAGAGAGATCACGGCCATGAAATAAAAGGTGGAAAATAAATTCTAACTGAATTTTTGTAGTAGTTGGCGTACAATAAATGTTTAGTAAATTTAGCTACCTTCTGCATTTTCAGGTACTTGCAGTGCTTTAGAAATCGTTAAGAAATCATTTTCTCTGACAAATGTTCAACTGACCAGCTAAATGGCTTTGACAATGCACTTTGAATTTTTAATATGATACAAATCATTTTTTTCAATTAGTTCATATGTAAGGGTATTCCATATAAAATTTATCTTTCGTTTAAATAATATTTGTCTTACAATTGTATAGGTTTGAAAAAGTAAGATTTGACACAACAAAATATGTAGATGTTTCTGAATAATTTCTCTATATCTGACACCCTATTTAATACAAAGCCTAATCCTATGAACAGCTCTAAAATTAGTGTATACACCTGTGAGAGGTCACATGACACTGTTCAGCATGCTGAATACTGTGTTGGGTAGCAGGTATTTTCAGGCTTCTCAAATCTCTTCTCTGTAAAATATGAAAAAACATACTTCTCTAAAAATGTAAATACCTTTAATTCTTCTGGAGTGCAGCTTCACATTAGCAACAGCTTTTTCCTCCTGTTGTGTACAATATTACTACGTAACAGTATAAACATTCCACAAAACCAAGTTGTTGTGATTTTAAACTTCTTTCTTTTGAAACTTTCAGGACCAAATAAATAAATGCTTTTTAGAGCACTATATTTTAATAATGTGTGGATATCAGCATAAAACAGAATAGCTAAGTATATGTTGTCAAATATTTGGCTGTGATGTGCGCATATTATGACAGATACTACACTGTCTTTGAAATAATTTCTTCCTCTAGTTCTGATTTTCCAGAAATCAACAATCTTGTTTATCTTTGCATCCTAACTTTGCTCATGTTAGAAGAATTCGTAAGGTGCTTTTAGAGATGGCTGGAAAGTGTCCTCTTGTTGACTTTTAAGTTCATTAGTTAAGGTTTTAATAGCTGTCACTTTTAATTCTGCAGGCTACTCTGGCTTGTTGATTGACTTAGTTTAAGTACTTAAGATCCATCACTTAACCATCATATTTTAATGGATGTGGACACTAGCAGTATATTTACACTGCAAAGAGTATGCATTTTATTGTATTCAGTTCCTTATGCAGAGCAGGGCAAATATCTATCTTCCATATAGCATTCATGAAGCAAAATATACTGCTTTGGAAAGATTTTGGAATCTTTCTTATAAGGAATAGCCTAAAATCTTGAGAGCTGATGGTTGCTAAGTGCTTGTAAAAAGGGTGGCCTGTCAGAGATGCTTCTATGTTGCAGGAAGATCTGAAAAGCAAAATCTTCAATTTATTGAAAATTAAGAAAAATTTTAACTCTTGAGTCAACAATAGAAAAAATAACTGCAGACTTTCAAAACAGTGATTTAAGTCTACATTGATTTTTAAAACTTCTTGGAATATTTTTTAAAATTCAAAATGTAGAAAGCTTTTTATTCTTTATGGGTGCTTTGAGGAAACCAATATGAATGCATAAAACCTTTCAATTTTTCAAAACTTTTTAAATCTTCAGTTTTACCAACAACGAAAAACAAATCCAGAAATTCCACACAGCCCTAATCAAGAGCTGTTCCTACTACCTGACTTTCTTTCTTTGAGAAACATGGTTATATATGTATTTTTTTGAGTTACTTAGTATTACTCATAGCTGTGCTAATAGTAGGCACATTACAATTACTAATATGTGTAATTAGAAGAACACGCAGCACTATTCCCTGTTGATTGCACTGCCTTGGAGATGCAGGCTAAATGTGACACTGAAGACACAACTCAGGAAGAATCGTCCCAGTTTTTGCTGCCAGACTTTCTGTTCCCCAGTTCACACTAGCAGCTTCCTTGCAGCTAAAGGCAATCTGTAGTGCAGGGAAGGTGAATACCTATCACAACGGGCAGAAGCAAAAGTACAACATGTGCAGTTGAACAAATGTAAAGCTGTGTAATTAACATAAATGCTTGGAAGGAAGTACTGTTAGCACAGACACTGAATGTTTAGGTCTGGAAGCAGATTCCTATACTCTCTGACTTCTCCTACTGGAAAAGTAGATCAATTAGTGATTATAAAGAAGTACCGCTTCTATTTAAGATGATTTTTCTCCTTTCCAGCTGTGCTAGTGAATGCTGAGGAAGCTGAAACTGCCACAATAGAATCATACCTGTACTAGGCTAAGCAGTATCCTTTTATTAAAGAGAAATAAGAATCAAATTATGATCTAAATCAATTAACATCAAGAAATCGAGAATTAAAGTGGCTGCTCTTTTCTTTCCTTAAGCCACTGGAGTGGGAGAAGACATATGACCTTAAATATAAAACCCTAAAATTAGATGGCTGGATAGCTGATGTGAAGTTGTGCCTTTGACAATAGTGGAACTATGTCAGTTGATGACAGATGGTCATATGGTCAATAAAACTTGTGATGGGGGGAACATTGACAACCTTTGTGGTGGTCTGTAAATGAAGTATGAATCCTGTGCCCGCTGGAGTGTTATGCACAAGACTCCACAGAGCTACAGGGGTCTGTGGTATGTCTGTAACAAGTTCAGGACTCCTGGAAAAGGAATACTGGACAGAAAAAAACAAACTTTCTGAACTGAATGATTTAAGTTAGTCAATTCCCCAGGGCTGTTGCAGTGGTAGCATTAGAAACATGAAGTGTAAGGAGGTTCTTAACCACTATATCCTTTAAGCCAGCTCAGAGGAATTCAAAATTTAATGCTGGCAGCAGTTATCAGTGTACTCGTAACCACAGTATTGCTGAACCATTGGTGGCAGCTGTGGAAAATTAATGGAAAGACTATTATAAACGTTGTCTCTAAGTAATAGCAGAAAAAGGCATGAAGACCTTGTCATTTTAAAATGGAAGTAGGTGGAAAAATATGTAAAAGTTTGTAACACTTTTATGAGCAATAAAGGATGTACAGTAGTAGCTATCGTCAGTAATAGAGTAAGATAAGTATCCATAAAGCTTCAGTAAGTGAAGGCATTTTTAATATTTCCTTCCTATAGCCTTTACTATTTATTTATCCTTTTATTTCAGAATAAAATATTTTTAAATGACTGTATTTTGCAAAGTGCCTTTCAGTCAAGTTAGAAATTATTGACACTACTTGGAGGCAGAAGTTAGACAGATGCAAACACTTGTGAATTGATTTGTACAGGCAGCTTGTACAGGCAGCTTGTCACTTGTGCCTGTGATACACGAAGGTATGGAACGGTGTGTGTTTGACACAGAACGGTGGAGATCATTGTGCATTTATAAGTGTCTGTTCATGTGTGAATAACGGAAGAGCTGAACTCAAAGATCAACAGGAAAAGAAACATGACATGGGCAATATTTCTATAATATTTTACTTATTTTAGTGAAACTCAGAGGCCTTTTTTATGACAAAAGTATTTTTGTTTTTTGGTAGGGAAAAGAGAGGGCAGATCCTTCAACAACAAACAATCTTCATTTGGAAATAAAGTGATGCAACATAGAGAAAAGGGGAAAATAAGGAAGAATGCATATTTGTGTTCAAACCTTACCTGAAAAAAATTGTGGGAAAACATTACAAAACCATCTTATTTAGGAATTGAAAAGAGCTTTATCAGATCTAGCAGGTAAGGTTTGAGCATCACTAGAAGCAAGATGTTATAAAAAAAGAGAAAATGTATTCAGAGAAATAGGGAGAGTAGTCAATGCAAGATGTGATTTTTTTCAGAATGCTTATGACACAGTACTACTTGCAATAAAAGGAGCACAAGCTGAAGGCTAAGCGTATCCTCAAAGATTTTTTGAAAACTTGTGAGAGAATACATGCCATGTGCAGCAATCACAGGTAAATGCAGGAAAAATGCATGTCTGGCACTTTAAGTTCTCCTATTGTGCTTACTTGTTCAAAAGTACAACAGCCTTGTCTGTCAGTAATGTACTAAAGAGGGCAGATGATGCTGATCTTAGATGATACAATGTTATCTCAATTTCTTTTCCAAGAAAGACATAGAATTTCAGAGATATTCATAGATACTTCAGACTTGAAATTCAAACTTGATATGCAGGAGACTAATACATCTTGAAACTAGCTAGTGGTAACGATAGAAAGAAGTTCTTGAAAGCTCTTTATCTAAAATTTGCTTTTATTGAAATGTTTTGATAACTGTATACACTAGGTGGCAAGTTGCAATGGACATGAATAATTTTGCTGATTAGCTATTACATTCTAAACGTCTATTACGTTCATCTGTAATTCTGGAAGCTCTATATCCATCATCAAACCTCTCTAGATAATAGAGTGAGTGGAAGTAACTCCTGCATAGGTTTGGTGCTAGACATGGAGGAGAGAAATTTTGCTAATGGATTTCCTAAATATTTGCTGGCAACAGGAAAGCAGTGAATTCAGTGGGTTCCATTCCTGCTTCTGGATTCACATTTCTTCACTTTTTCAGAATTTATCCACTGGGAAATCTTGGATACATTTTTGGAAGAAAGACCAAGGTTTATTCCTTGCCCAAAAGACTTCACTCCAGTAAACCTTAAATTTTACTTCAAATCTTGAATGTTATGGAAATTCTAAAAAAAAATTACCACAATTAGATACAGGAAAATACACTTTGTTTGGTCTAACCCTTTTTACAAAAATGTCTGAACTGTTTTGTCCATCTGCTAAAATTCAGCCCAAGGCAGATTCTTGGCATAGGTAAAAGAATACATTTTAAAATCTGTGGTTTTGTGCAGCTGACAAAGTTTCTGCCCTCCCCCCCTTTTTAAGTAATTCAAATGGATTTCACTGTTGGATGGCCTTAATAAAAGAAGGAGGTGTTAATCCCATCTACAATGCAATTATGTTGTCACTATTGTTGTCAGATAAAATGCCAGCAGCCTAATGTCTGGTGAGAAAAAAGTAAGAAAGAACATAGTAACACTGCTGACTTGGACCTTCACTTTTATTTGCTCAGCCACGTGCTGTTTCAGATCTATGTAAGGAATATGCCTGCTTTAGAGCCCGCAGAAAAGTACAGAGACAGTCAAGCTAGCTACATGGTTGAGCTTATTTATATGAAACAATCTAGTAGCAGCATGGAACTCCACGTGAGTCAAGGTATTCAAGTGAGAAATGGAGTAAATTAGCTATGTGCTAACATATTTAGACCTCTTATGTTGCCTATGCTATCTCTTTTAAAGCTGGTTTGTGCATTCTTATGCTGAACTGCAGCCATACTTTAAAAGGAGGTAATATTATACTTGAGAGGAAACTAAATAAGGTGTAACCTGGGAAATTTTCCAGATGTATTTAGTTGAAAATATTTTATATTGCCTGCATTCTGTCTTCAACTGGTCAAGTACTACAAACTTTACCACATTTGTGTTTCCTATACCATAAATATCTGAGTTGCTCAGGCAGAAAAAATTTTTTTTTTCAGTGCTGTTCACACAGTTTCTAATTCACTGAACAGTTTACCCTTCTACTAATCAACTCCACTTTGTAGAGATACTTTTTTCATTAACAGAGACAGATTGTCTTTTCCTCAACACTGCTGCCCACTCCAAGCAGATGACTAAAGAACCATGCAGAACATATGCTCAGCTATGCCAGTGAATGCTACATAAACATTTTAACACTTTTTCTACTGCTAAGAAATGTGACTGTTACGATCTCTCCATTTTTCTCTCTACACTCAAGGGTGTATTGTAAATGCTGTTTGAGTCACGAAATATCTTTGCCTACCACATCGAAACAGGAGGAGGAAAAACATGGAGCAGACAATTATAGAAGGAAATTGTAGGAGAAAATACAAATAGCAATGGTGGAATTCTAGCAATAAGCACAGGATTGTGGAAAAAAATCTTAGGGAAAAAGCATTCATTAAAATTCCATTCTGACTTTTGGAGTTCAAATGTTAAATACACAGCTTGAATTTTAATATACAAAAGATTTCTAACAGGTCAGAAATTGGGACATGCAGTGTTAATCATACTAGAGACTTATATAATACTGTCTTTAAAATATGTGGGCCCATTCATTTTGCAGATGAAGACTTGGATACTCGCACTTGCAGTGAGTGATTGCATCTATGATGATTTTGTTTTGAAAGATGATGCTGATTTGAGACTGCCTGTATAGAAATGCTTGTTGCACAACTAGTATCTCAGACAGCACTAGAAATTCTTTATTGTAACTTCAGAACATGCAGAAAAGAAATATTCATAACCCATAAGGCTGATTATTACTCATATATAAGTCAAGCAGGCTATGTTGTGTAAGCACTGAGTGTTGACATTACAATGTATTGGCTATGGGAACCTATGGTCATTGGAATCAAAGAGACATCTTCAATTAACTGCAAATGTTGGAGGAAGATCTGACTGGCCACTATGTAAGGAAAATAATCTAGCAACATTTTTAATCATCTTTAAGAATGCTGTTATGATTGTAATTTATGTATTTCTATCTCTTTAAGTGAGATCCCCCTGCTTTCAGTTCTGCAGGACAGACCACATCCAAATCTTATGTATTTGCTGATCTAAGCAAAACTGTGTGGTTCACTAATCCTGAGTGTCGAACAGGACAAACGCATCAGAATGTAAAACATCTCCTTATGGTGTGATGGGCATCAAATCAACTGTTTGACCACTGACCTGTTTAGTAGTGCTATTTAAAATGTAAATGTTCTTCATCTTCTATCGTATGATGCCCTGTGGTCATTGAGATAAAAACTGATCCTTCTTGTGAAACTCTGAAAGAGAATGCGGTTGTGCAGGTCACCTCACCTTTAGTCAAAATGAAACACAGCATTCTGTGACTAAAATAAAAAAATCTTATGCTGCGCAAGATTATTTATCTTGCTTATATAAGATAATCAATCCAAACCTCAGGGGGAGGTCACTGTCTGTGGTCATACTTTTAAAGATATTATGCTGGCGTCTAGCAGGAACATGTAACACTGCAGAGCTTGCAGGATTATTTCTGTTACTTTCAGATATAAGCAGTAAAGCTCATTTAAGGCATGTTATTTTAAAACAAACTTTTATAACCTAATAAATGATTAAAGTCTATTTCATCCGCACTGGTAAGCAGTTTCCAGAAGTTTTTAGGTGAATACCACATACTTAATTTTGCCTACCTATAGTAATTTACTCTCTGATTCAGCAAAATGACTCTTGACTTCACTGAGAGAATGCAAATACTCAGTTTTTGATATACATCTCAATAATTTGGTGAACTGAGATCCTGGTATTGCTGTTACTGTATTTCATCCATCCAGATATATCTTGGGTTTGGGTTAGGTTTCTGAGTACAGAGACATGTTTTCTCCCGCAGAATTAATCTTAGAAAGATTATACCAAAAGGTGAAAGAAAGCTGAAACAAAACTTTTTCACAGGCTCTTTTTTCAGTAATAGTATATTTCTTAGTCTGTTCTGTCAAATACATCTTAGAATTAACCATGCTGTACATTATCCTGGACTCTGTAACTACTTTTGGTCTGAGTATCAGAGTGAATTTAGAGACACATCACATGGTAAAATCTGAGGAGGATACCAGGTGCCAGTCATCCCTTTCTGACAGATTGTCCAGAAGATTCATCTAGTCATTCCTTTTCCTAAAACTCTTTTTTTAAAGATTCAGAGATGAGGTAGTGACCTGAAAAATGTCCCACTCTCTTTAGTAATACTTTCTAATACACCAGGTCTACAGTTTTCTGAG
Organism: Casuarius casuarius; assembly: GCA_003342895.1. Taxonomy (NCBI): domain Eukaryota; kingdom Metazoa; phylum Chordata; class Aves; order Casuariiformes; family Casuariidae; genus Casuarius; species Casuarius casuarius. Next base: position 22,974 of record PTFA01000286.1, on the reverse strand, counting down.
TTAAATTTCATTGTGATTTCAGATCAATATGTAGTCCTTTGCCTATTCATCATAGTGGCCCTTCTTGTATACCTTGATATATATTTTTATGGACATTTGCACTGCACTCTCTTTAGTCTTCTATCATAGTCCCTCAAAACTTTTCCTCAAGGTGTGATCAATTACATTTTAATATAAATTAAAATTCCACCCTCCTTTTTAAGGGGACCAATAGAAATGTTTGCGCTAGTGTTTGCTCTAGTTGCACTGGAATTTGGAGGAATAGTTTGGCTTTTTTTCTGTGCTTTAGAGACGGAAAGAATGTTTCAGAGTTGTTTCACCAGGTGAAATACCGTAACACTGTTTTCCAAGAAAGCAATCTGGTTAGGAAATTGGTAAAAAAAGGCTGCACATTTCCTTTTATGATCTTTGTTATGTGTATAGCTGATGTTTCCTATCTCGCATAGCCTTACCATGTACAGCTCATAAGCTGCCAAAGCTGTTGATAACCAGCAATGCATGAACTCAGTGCTGAGATTTTAAATTTTCTCTTTTCTCAATTCACTCAGCACAGCCCACTGGATAATCTGAAGGTTGCACAGAATTGTGTACTGTAAAGTGTGTTTTTAGGATTAAAGTAGATCTATCAACCAAAAATCAAGAGATGTCTCTTTCATTACCTATAATATAAAACCTGTAATGTTTTGTTTTAGTTTTAAAGATGTATAATACAAATGATTCTGCTGAAATCAATGGAATTAATGGCCTCATTTCAATGCAAGTGGCAGGAGAAACTAATTCTGACATACATTTTCATTGTGTCTCTGAGACATGAGTCTTTCTTACTTTACTTTTCAGAAGTAACAGAGTCAAATTTAAACAGCTAGTACATTCTAGATGCTAAATTCCATATGCAAACTATAAAGGATGAAAATCTTTGAGTCGGTACTCTTGCATGCAAATTGAATTCAATCTAGACAGAATAGCACTGCCAAAAAATATTATCTACAGAAATATTGCTGCCTTTAAGTGTCAGTCTTTACTAATAAGATTAAAAGCTATTTTTATGGGAAAGAATTTAAATGTCACTGAACTTCCTGAGTTATGGATAATGATAACATCTGCCTGGTTCAGCTGCAGTAGCATCAATAGGTCTTCCTTTAGTGTAGTGACATTGAAGTTTCCTGCTATGGCAAACAAGAATATAGATTTCACTCATACTTGAGTCGAACTGTGCCAAAATATGAAGGAATGTCTCTAAAATTTTTCTTTTGCGCTATTTGGTAAATCTCAAATCACCGCTCAGTGTGTGCCTTGCCCTCACATCAGAGATAAAGCATGTAGGATCATTGCAGGAATAGTAAAGTGCTCACCATAGAGTTCATAGGCTGGAAATAGCTTTTTGTGTGTTTTGCACACTTTGCCTTTGACACAATAAAACTGGATATAGCTAAGGGTGTTTGCTTGCCAGTGAGCTCTGAGAGGGACGGACCAGGCTTGGTGGCTGGTGACTTGGGACTCTCATAAACTGAGTAAATTGTTCAGCTTTGTCTGGGCCTCTGTTGCAAAGCTTTTCCTTAAGGATAAATGGCAGCTGATGTGCCAGTTGGCAATGAGTTTCTGAAATGAATAAAACACTAGCTGATATTCTTTAACGTCTTCTGGTCTGTTTTATCAACGGCTAGCAAATGTTTCAAATTAGCATGTCACATTCTATAGACAGTTGAGAGACAAATTCTCTCAAGCACAGCATTTTGGGCTAAATAACCTAACAAATTATTTGAAAAATCAATAGATCAAAGCAAGTGGTTTTGTGTCTTATAGATCCAAACAAACAATACATTATAAATCAGATTCAGCACTAGAACTCTGTGACAAAAGTCCACCCTGTAACGGTAATTATTCATTTATTCACTTTCTCCTCTCTTGCCAGTATTTCCTGTTTGAAGATTATATCAATAAGAACTAATGCTGTGGGTTGCTTTTAAATCTTTTTTGGTACAACTCCTTTTTAAATCTTAAGCAAATCATAAACATCACAGGAAGTGAATGTCAGCACCATTCTAAAATCTAAGTATAGAAAAACATTTATATACATATTATTTTCAAAAGAGCATGCACTCTTCTTTGGGCAAGAGATTTTCAATATTGATTGCATAATTACAAAAAATATTTTGAAGCATAACAAAAAATGCAGCATCATCTGCATTCCACCACAACTCTTGGGACTAAAAAATTTTCCTCTGCAGAAGGAGTTGAATTCACTATTGTAGCTATTCATCAAAAACAATCTAAGACTTAGTTTTTCCCAAATCAAATAGCCTCTGCCTCTGTCACTGCCCTAATGAAAGTTTTGTCTTCAAAACTACCCCACTGGAGACAACTTTGCCCTGTGATGGGATCTTCAATGATGAAGTGATTCCTGTGCAGATCTTGCACTACAATCAAGAAAGCATTTTGGACTTCTAGGCCTGAAATGAATTGACACTTGGATTAATGAGTTTTAGAAATCCACAGGCAAACTAGAAGTAAAACAGTTGATGCTAAAGAGATAAAATGAATTACGTGAAAGTTGTGAGTTGTGAATTGTGAGCCTTTACCTTCTTCTTCATTTCACTTCAATGGAAAATTTGTCCAGGTCTTTTTGGAAATACAGCACTAGAAGGTCAGTGAGTGCAATAGGGAGCTAATTCTGTGAATAATAAGAGAACACAGGTTTTTCCTCCCTCAGGCATGAGTGCCCTCATCACTGAACCAGAATCCTGTTCCTCCTGTTCCCTTCTCTTTGGCCAAAGAAATCTTGAATTCCTTTTTTGGGAAATGGCTAGGTGTTTTAAATTGTTGCTAGCCTACTTTCCAGAAAGATAGAAGAGGCTAAGGGGTTAAAAACTTCCTTAGGCTGAGAAAATAATTCAACTGCTGACTCTCGTATCTTCTGTCATTGTAAAATGTGGGCATCACCACATTTGTTGGCAGCCATGCTTAGAAAAAAACGTGGTTCATCAAAACTGATTTTTGGGGGAAAGAATATGCTCTGTTGAAACTTTTGATGAACTTTTAAAATCATATCAGACATTTTTAGATTTTTAGAGTATAGCATTAGTAAATGGTGTTCTTATTAATATTTCCATATCCCAAACTAAAAAAAAAAAGGAAAAACTCAGAAAGACTAGTTAAATGAGTAAATGATTTTGTTCTATTAAAACATATAGCTGTGTGTTTTGTCTGATATCATAGTGAGACTGATTTTTACCGGGACTACATGCACACTGCTAAGGTGATACTTAGGCTTCAACTCTTTAAAATAGAGCCTCAAGGGAAGAAAAGAGGAAAAGCAGAGCTAAATTACAGAGGGGGAAGGTTCTCCAGAGTAGTTTCCAGTGTTTGATATTTGCAATCCAATAAAAATGCAAGACTTTGAATTTTTAATCTGATTAAGTTAAATGTATGAGACAAAAAAAATCACCAAAACTTTAAGATAGAACCCTTAAATATTTTCTGTTTATTTGTTTCCCAGGTTGGCCTAGAATGGAAAATGGGAATAACAAATTAAAAATGATAAACTACTTTGGAATTATGTTTGGTTTTTCTGAACTCAGGAAAGTCTGCTATTATTCTGTAATTTTAGGTCTAGCTTGCAGATCAAAGTATTTTAGATCAGTTTAAATAAATTGTGAATAAGCATCTAATTGAGCAAAGTAATATTGTTCAAGCACAAAATTCCTATTTCTTAGATGTTATTGCTTCCAGTACTAAAAAACATTTATGTTGAACATATAATTGCTATCTGAGCAATAATGAAATAGGAGATCTCTAAGCAGTAGTGTCTGAAGTCAAGTAAAATCAGACAATCTGATTAGAATTCAGACCAGATGTTTGGCTTTTGATACTGTCTTTATTACTGAATATCATCGTCATGAACATGGGTTGATTTTTGACCTTGCAATGGTTATTTTATTGATGGTCAAAATTAGATGCAATAAAAACATAGTTACATAATAATGGTATCACTTAAACTACTGACAATGTGAGGAGTCACTCAAAGGGCAATGTGAAGCACACCAAAGTCTTGATAGAAGAAGTCTTGATACAGAAATTAAAAGCTTTTTTCGAAGCAAAAGCCACAAAATAAGTTGTTTGAAATGCAAGAATATATATAAAATACAGTGTGAAAAACTGTCCTTCTAAAATTGTGCCATGAACTTCCACTTAGCTGTGCCCTCATCCAACCTCATTTTGATTAGGAAGCCAAGTTAGAGATAGATTCATATACCATGCAATTAACTTTAGTTTTACTTAATAAACACAGTTGAGTGGGGAGAGTAATTACAGATATTTTAGGGGAAAGAAGAAATTATGGATAGGCTATATTGCTGTTTGTAGGCTGCTGACAATTAGCATGTTGAGAGAATTGCACATTCTTATTTATAACTCCCCCTTACATTGATGTGTAATTCAAGTCTGTGGCATTACCTGCTCTGGATGTAACTCTAAATTAGGGTCTGGTTGTAGTATCCCTTGTTCATATTTGCAGTCCTTACTGAATAGTGTAAATTAAGTCAATGGAGCTGCTCACATGATCTTATTCAAGGAATAACAAAATCCAGCTACATTTTTAGCATGACATTTTTTCCATTCTTATCCATAATTCATTTGTGCAAGTGGGCTTTTTTACATTTTAATAAACAATATGAAAGAAAGAGCTATTCTCATGATATTTCTAGAACAACAAAGAAGTGTTGAAATGTTTACAGTAGCCTTTTCTTGTGATATGTTTAGACTAAATTTTCTGATTAAGGCGTTTAGTCACCCAGTAAACAATGATTATTTAATGCTACAAAAGTATTGTTCTTCTAATCTCTAGAAAAAAAACAAATACAGACGAAATATTTTATTAGAGCGGTGTATGAATTGGTGATTTTTTAAAAGTGTTTGCATACATTTCACCAAGTAAAATGGCAAGATCTGTAGTACCTAGAAGTTTTCTCTCATCTGGACAGTGATCTTGGTGGAAAACAAGAGTAAGAAAATAGAACAGCTATAGTATTAGAGGCATAACTCTACGTGGAAACCAAATCATTGAATCATTTTTCCAAAAGATGTTGCAAAAAAGCAGTTTGCCTGCTAACATTTTAAGTAATAGCTGCTCAAAGCTTTCTCACAGAAATTTTGACCACTCTGTCTAAGCTTTTATATAAATATATGATTTTTTTTGTTGTACTGTATCTAATGCACCATTTTCAACAATACTAACTAAAAAGAGAGCGGAAACATCCTTCACCAGCATGGATAAACTGAGTTATATATTAGGTGATGTAGTTCTGGAGAGCTCTAAATAATGAATGCGTAATACATCTGCTACCTCCCAGTGGTGAGGGACTGGAATTGTCCCACTAACGAGCACTGACATGAAGCTATACTTTAAAACCAAAGGCTGACAAATGACTTAACTTTATAATGTTCAGAATTGTATTCCAGAAAAAAGAACTATTTTTATGTTTACTCTAATTGATTAGACTGGATGATTTTGGGGGAGGGAATTCTTTTTTTTGTCAAGATACAAAAGTACAAATTTAATATTTCTTTCTGTTAGAAAGACCATAATCGTAAATAGCTGAAGGCAGCTTGTCTACTGCCATTTTGTTAATGAAGATGATTGCCTGTGCACATTTAGCACTGATATTTTGCACTCTGGCCCAGCTCCTCAAATGCGCTTCAACTTCTACTGAAATCAATGGGAGATCAATGTGTAAATGAGTCTAGGATCATCAAAGCAGTTAGAAGTATTGAAACTTTTGGCTACTGGAAGCTGCTTGAACATCCACATCTATGTTGGGCTTCTCATAATATATAGGTAGGTACTCGGATATCATGAGCAGAACTGAGATGTTTACCAAGGTGTGTTTGCAGTTTACTTTGCCACAGTGGGAACTGAGTATCCAGATACAGAAAGGAGAGACTATAGTGACTTAGAGATAAACAGAAATGCCCATGTTTACAATGAGCTGATTTTCTGATCATAGGGTTCCAAAAGCATTCAGAATAACCTAATCACTATTGAAACTTAGATGTTCAGTAATCTTGAAATGTGATAGCTGTAAGCTCAAAAATTATTTCCCAGCATCAAGTAAATTCCCACATTGAAAGCCTATAATATTACATAAACAAGTTTGTCTCATGTAGCTGATTATTTTATCACAGGAATGATGCATCAATTGTTACTGTGGATGAACAAAATTCCGCTTTGTTTTTGCCATCAACTTACTGAATACCAAACAAAGAGTATGTAGCTTAGCTGAAATGAATCTTTGAGATACAATGAAAAATGACTTCTATTGTGCAATACTTCAAATATCATGCTTCCTTCTTAATGTTCCTGTAATTTCTACCTTTGGCTTGAGAAAGATTTTGCCTGACAGTTTCAGTGCATCTTTGTGTTATGATTTGGGGCTCTTTAGGTATGTTTAGGTAAGTACTAGAATGTGGACCGGAGATATTTAAATATCAGCCTCTTCCAACTGAATGGTTATTCAACAAGTGTAAAAATATCATGTACTGCGTTTCTTTATTTCTGTTCTAATACCTCCTCACTATCTCCCATCCAGACTCTCATAATTTATGACTTGCTTATCAAGCTTTCCAAAGGGAAAACCTTGTCTTCCTTCTGTGCTTGGAAAGAACCATGAATGACAGTAATATTCCAACAGATCATTAATGAACAGTGAAGAAATCTTGAAGCACTGCTGGAATGGCACCTGAAAATTCAGTGTTGTATGTTGTTGACTCCTTACCTGAATTTCACCGGTCGAGAATATAAAAACACTCCAACCATAAAAGCTACTGTATAATTCAAGATGGCAGATTCTAATAATGAACAAATTATGTCTAAAGCATTTAGACTGCTGAACGTCAGAACTGAGGGACAATGGATGGTTGTTTGGACAACACCCTTTCAGAACTTTCTTGGCTCAAACAAGTGCTATTAGTGAGATAATCTCACAAAAAACAAATTGATTTAAAAAGAAAAACAAACAATTGCATGACCATAGAATGGCAATTTCACAGTAGTGAGTATTATTCATGAGAAGGTGTTAGTGGAATGATTTGCTAATTACTAGCTTTGATGTCCTACTTTGCTAATACTGGTTTCATGCACTTTTGCTATTCCTGTCACTTGAGTCTGAGTGCCTTCAAGTTATGCATTAAGCAAATTGATTACTGTCTCTCATGTGCTTATTCTTTCATTTTTTCCCCTGAGAGGGACATGTATGCAGTTGGAAAGTGTTGTGTTTATTTTTATGTACTGTTGATGTGCACAAATAAATGTATCAGTCTGACTGATCTATTTTTCAGTCCATCTGATGTAAAGCCAGACTGCAGGAACACGTTGCAGCTGGAGTGGAAGACCGTGAGGTTCGCGATAGTCCTTAGTAGTCTCCTCCATAGACATGGGCCAATCTGTGGCAGTATCTTATCTTCTGAAGAGACAAGCTTTATGTTTATTGCTGGATGCACCACTGTGCTAGCAGACAAAAGTTGCAGAACATGGTCTTTATCCACAGAAGTGGATCCATTCTAAGGACCCAAAGATAACTCTAACTCAACGAAATACTGCAAAATTCAGTTACGAAACTTAGAAGTCAATATTCGAATGTGGATATTTAATAAAACTAAATATTTATTTTTGGTTTCCAGGATGTTAATACTGATTTTTGTTGGTTTAATGTTAATTAGTTTAAATGTTTACTTTTAAATCTGTATTTCTAAATCAGACTGTGGATACAAGCTGGCATTGGTGCATATAAATGTGGGATTGATTAATTTATTCTTATGACCTTAGGTTATCATTTCATTGGATTCTTAATAATTTAAAATCATTGTCAAATTCAAGTTCTGATACTATCTAGAGGAAAGAATAATTTTTTTTCTTATTTTGATGACTGAGAAGTGACAGTATTTGGATCTTCAGTATTCTTTTACCTTTCTAGTGCTTTCTGTTTCACCAGGTATATCTCATTTCTATCGTGCATTGAAATGTACAGCTCAGTCATCCTTCAGTATAATTGTCCCCATCATTCTCCCTAATGAAGTAAGTTCAAATAAGTGAATTTAAAGTGTAATTATTTTCTATCTCATCTTTTGAGTGGAGGACACAGTTGCAAGTGATTGCTGGTCTTCACTCTGTTCTTGCACTAACAATGACATACAAATATTTATTTTACACTTATTAGATCCTCCTCTCTGTTTCAGTGTATCTACACAGCTGACTGTCAAAATATTTTAAATGAAACAATGTGAAGCCATGAGTCATAAGACTGGCAAATACACAGGAATTACTTGAAGTCATTTGTTGTATTTTAAGTTTTAAATCAAAGTCTTCCCATCAGCCTTTCATGATAATATATTTAAAGAATTAGAATATTTTTGGCCTGAAACTGATGCATATTGAAATGCTAAACAGTGGAAGTAAATAGTATTGAATAGCATATACCTGTCAAGAGATGCATTAAATAATAGTTGGAGATAACCTTGCCTTAGATGCATTGTCTTTGGAAATATATCATAACAATAAACATGGAAGGCGTTAATCCTGAAGGGATTATTTTTTGCTGGAGCAGGAACTGGCAGAAAGTGCAGATCCTTTATACTGTGTCTTGAAGATACAGCCTGCAGTCAGTTTAGGTCACAGATATTTGTCTTTTATATTTCATTTTCTTCCCTCTTCAGGGAAACAAGGCTTGTTGCTTTTCCACGCTTGTATGACTACTCATTGGGAATCCTGTTCCAGTGTGTCCAGTTGGACACTGAAATGATGGTGGCCAGACTGACCACTCACAGGCCCAGGTGAATCAATCCAAATTCACCTCTTCTTTTGTCAGTCATGATTTTATAGACCTTTCATCATATCTTTCCTTCCCTTCTCCCAGTGTAGGCTGTGGAGACCTATTTTGTTTAGTCATTCCTTGTATGGAAGAGATTTTTTTGTCTTTGATCATCCTTACTGCCTTTCTCTCTTCTTTTTCCAGTTCTGCTAAAATCTTCTTGAGGCAGAAGAACCACGGGTGCTGTTTGCAGGTGCTACACAGATTTATACAGTACCATAACCATGTTCCGTTCTCCATTTTCTATTCCTTCCCTAATTATTCCTAACATTTGATTTGCTTTTTCACTGCTACTGGGCTGTCATTTTTATAAACTTTCATAAAATGATTTTTTCATAAGCCTTTGATCATTCTAAGATCTCATTGCTAAGAGGTAGCAGCTAGCTCATAAACCTATCACTGTGTCATACCCTAGCTTTCCAGTCACTATGGCTGACATTACTTTTTAGGAACTGTATACCAGAGGTAGCGATACACTTTTTTTTTTTACTAGACTGACTATTTACCATGCTACTGACAGGGAGACTGTTAAGACAAGTCCCATATAGGGTTTTGGCAAGGAAAATGATACAGACAGTGTAGCATAGATATGGATGGGGCACTCAAGCCCAGGGCACTCAAACCATACAGAGCACTTACAGCCAATAAGCCTTTTCCTTGATCAGCACTGCCCTTTGATGAGACCCTAGCACGTAACTGCCTGTCAGTCACAATTAAAGAGAGCTAGATTCCCTCACACCTCACCTGAAAACTCCCGCCTTGTACATAATACGCAGCCTCAACAATCTGCAACTGCAAATTGCAATAGACCATAGATCGTTCAGATTGCAAAAACCAAATGAAAAACAAGAAACAGATTACAAACAGATGAGCTAGAAATAATGAATGTTTCTTCTTTACAGAAAAGAGATTCCATGAAACCTCTCCTATTGACTGCTCTGTGTCCTATTTTTGAGACCAAACTGTTCCTTGTTTACGCTGAAATGAAATCACTTGATAGACAGATGACAGGCATACGCTGTACTAGAAAAGCAGCTGTTTGCAATATAATAAAAAAAAACCTGGCAAAACCAAGGGTATTGAAAACAGCAGCTAGACACTTGAAAGTAATGTCATTATGTTTCTATACTATTTCTTGAGATCATAATTCAATTTCTTAATGGTGAATCTTTGCATTTTATTTCGTAACAGCTGAATTAGGTCCCTAGCTCTCAACTGACTTTTAAGAGAGTCTTCATTTTTCTGTGAATTAAAGAAACTATACTGACCCCTGATAATTTGTTAACATCTCCAACAGCATTCCCCAATGCTTGAAAAAGATCAGTGTGAACTTGTAGGCTAATTTGCTACTTTTGTGTCTATTTGCTTATTGCATGTGTTTCTCATTAATAACTAAATGGACTAGATTGTTATTTTGTGTACTTAATTCCTTGAGATTCTTGTGTGATTGGCAGCRAAACATCTTTCCTGATTTGTTAGAAAATTAATTATGTCCTCAAAACCTCAGTTTAAAAGAACTGAAACAAAATTTAATGAACAGATTGGAAAGACTCCAAAAAGAGAAGTTCTTTAAATATTGCATTTGCATGATACTATATATCACTAAAAAGAAAAATACTGATGGGAACCACAGGTTGACAGAACTGGAAGCCTCTTTGCATCTTTCTAGAAAAGTAAAAGCAGATGCTGAAATGTTCCCCATCCAGGTCCAAGTGCCACGGTGTCATCCAGAATATCTAGGATGATCGCCTTTATACAATAATGGAGCTAATTTTCTGTGGCTTAAATTCATTCTCATATTTGTATTTTGTACATCTCATTTGGATTTAGTGTTATTGCTTGGCCTTTGCCTTTCAGTAAATGTCACCCTAGCCCTAATGATCTCTTGTCTTCTGAGACTGCCGATAGGGTCACAAATTAGTGCCATTGAAAATGATGATTTGTGAGAGTGTCCATCGAGAATTTTTTCCCCTCAGGGGCTGTTCTGTAATGCTAACATAACAAGGAGGACTGGCACATCACCTCAGCATGACAACTGCTCTGAAATAAAATGCTAATGGATCCCATGTGTAGTTAGCCCCTATAACAGAGTCCGTGTCACTACCAAGGCCACAGTCAGGGAGCAGCGAGGGCTGGTTGCTCCCTAAGCGAGGGGAGCCAAACCAGTAATGCAGCCAGTCTGGGCCCAAACTAGGGCCCAGTCTGGCGGTACCCAAACAGCACAAACAGGGCAGGTTGGCTGAGAGTAGTCAGGGTCAGCTGAGAGCCCAGATTGCTGGACAAATTCACAGTGACAGGGCAGGTTCAAGGTCAGGGTCTAAGAAGACAAATCTGTTAGTCAAGTTAGTTCTAATGAAACATAAATGCTACTACAAGCTTTTCCATTTATTTGGTAACTATTAGCGTGACTATCAGTTTGTGCTTTTAAAAGTTTACTATTGTATTGGCTTAGGAAACTTATAATTCACCATTCCCCAACTTTTAGGTAAGTGAACTACTACTTACAGAAGTCTGAATATTGCTTCTGGTGAGAATTTGATCCTCAAGGACAATAATGTTATTGTGTTCATTAGACCTTTTTTTCTTAAATCACCCTATCTTGAACCAACTGTTCTGCTCAAGGCTTCTAAATTTCTCATTGAGCTCTGTACTTAGTTGTACTTGGAACATAAGGCAGTAAGGCAGCTTAAGTGCACCTAAGTTAACTTTAACTTGACTCAGCTTACCTTTTAATTCAGGCCTTCTGCAGAGTTATTGGCCCCACAGTAACTACCTTTCCATGGTTGGTTTGAGGTCAGTTCACCTCTACTTCCAGTAGGTTGTACAAACATATATTAAAAGGACTTGTCTTGAGAAACAAATTCTTTTCGTGGACATCATGCTGTACTTGCAAATGGTCGTGTGCATGATTACTCATGGGGATATATTTGACGGCTATCCATATAGCTGAACAAATCAACTGTGTGTGAAATCCACACCTTAGAGTTTTAAAACAGCACCCACAAAGCAGAATTCTAATGTTTAGTGTCATCGCAAATCCTTTTTTTTTTTTTTTTTTAGTTTTAGCATGGAGGTCATCTTCACTGATCTTTAGCCTTGTGAACTTGGGTCTCTAGTTAGTTAGTTGACTAGGTCCTCTCTGTGATCAGTTATAATTTGCTATATTTCAAAACAGATAAAATAAATTGGTCCGTGGAAGTACCTGACTCTCTTCACTGTTGAGGAAGCCCAAGTAGCTAGCTTCCACTACATTTCTACCGCGTAGGTAGTGGAGGTAAGGAGGGTGAAGCTGCCAACTGAGGTGTATAGCTGAATGTACTTCCCAGTGGATAAAGAGTTGGGTTTTGAACATGGAGCTAAGCATTTTGGATTGGAGATTAGAGATTTTTTTCCTTTATTTGAGAAGGGGATGCTCATCTTAAACCTGCAGATGTTTGGTAATGAGGTGGAAACTGGCATTCAGGTGCTTTGCCAACATAATGAGCAAATTAACTAGAATTTGCATCTCTCTGCTTGTTCATGACATTAGCCTTCCGGATTTTTGCATTGAAGTGGTGATAAGTTGTAAATGAGTCCGTTTTGCATGGAGGCTACTCAAAATCTATATTAAAGCTTTGCTGCTAATAACAGCTATTTCTGAAGGCTTTTTCAAACAGATTTCTAGATCTCATTGCAAAGTAAGTGATATAAGAGATACAGTTGGAAGTACTGCAGTACTGTTCAATATCCGTTACTCTTGCAGAACTGTAACGATTCATCTCTACCGAGAACATAAACTATATTGTAAGTCTCTTAGGATGGAAATAAAAGCCACCTAAGTTAGAATCAAGTTAACTAGTTATGACATAACCCTGTGGGTAACTCGTGATTTTTTCAGAATGCCATGTTGTGGAGCCCCATGGCTACTGTGGAACCAAGACACAATTGTTAGAGCCTGTGTTATTTTTTTCTTTTTCCAAAATGCTGGAGTGCTTTGAAACTGCATTCATGACTGCATCAAGTTGCTGACCAGTACAAAGCACAAATTCTCTCTAAGCTGTAGTGTAAGCTGTAGTAAAAATCTTTAGTTTTGCTTTCCATGGATTTGAGTTAAATGTTCTCAGCATTATTTTTTAATGGAAAACATTTTTAAAGAGAGAAACAGTATACAAGAAACTGCTGAAAAGTAACAATAAGAGTCCTTTAAATCAGCTATGTGGAACTGCTGTATAAATAAAATTGACTTATTGAATTTCTGTATTAGATAACTTCTAAGGAACATGTAAAGTATGAGGGTGGAATGGTTTATTCCTGTTATGTAGAGAGTTCAGTCTTGGATAAAAGGAGGAAACAAAATGATTAAAAGAAACAACCTTTGTTTTTGAAGTGAACATGTGGATGTAGACAATTCCTGTAGTGCAGGAGTTTAGAAGCTACTTGGATGACTTAACTGTCATGGAAAAATTCATAAGAAAAATCCACATTTTACTCATCATATGAGTTTGAAGCTAAGATGAAGATGTTTGAAGGATAGTGCTGTATGAGTATCATCAGATGTGTTACTGAAGGAGCATCAAAAGCTCTATAGATAGAAGAAGAAAGTAAAAATCTTGCTAAATTTTTTTCTGGTTTCACTGATTTAAAGTAACTGACTCTTCTATGGCTGCTAGCAAAACATTTTTGACTGCAGCTTCTTTTTCACACTGTTTTAAATGAGCCATGGCATCAAACTGAGTACTAAAAGTTGGCAAGGCTTTTGCATATCTCTCCTTCTCACGCTATCACAAAAGGCTTTTTAAACTAACAGTTTCAGGAAAGTCCATTCACATCCTATAGAACACAAAAAAGTAAAATTAATTCTTTTGCTAGTCTGCAGATAAATGCTGTTTATGGTCCAGTGTATAATCAGCAGAGATTTCTGCCATTTCCAGGTCCTATCTAGACAATGCAACTTCTAGTGCTTCCGATTTCAGGAAAAGGAGAAATGAGTTATGCTACATAGCCAAGACAAACAATGTCTCTAGAAAAAACGAGCCTCTCTGTTCCTGCCTGTACGAATCCCAACAAATTGTTCACCCTTCTAGATGCAACACTACCTAGTCTTCATATTCTTCACATTTGAATCACAAGTCCGGAAGGTTTTGCCTGAAAATGATGTTGGGAAAGATATTCCTTGCAACTTTTCAAACTCCTAGTAAGTCTACTCAGAGGCACTTGCCACATAACTAGTTAAGATCTGTTCAAAGGTACTGTCTAAGCCAGTGTACCTTTCTGACTCTTACTGCTGAAAAGGAGAGGTGTGCCACTTTTGTTTATATGAAGCTTACATAAATATTCCTTCTCCAAGCAGGAGAAGAAATTCAAGAAGAAGAAGAATGCAAAGTTTGATCGGGTTGCTCAGAGCCTTGTCCAATTGCGTCTTGAAAATCTCCAGGTGTAGAGACTGCAGAAATCTCTGGGAAGCTTTTTTTAGTGCTGCATTACCAACCCAGTGAAGACCTCCCCTCCCACCCCCACCCACTTCTCTCTGATGTTTAACCTGAGCCTTCCTAGAAACAAGTTATAGCCATCATCCCCTTTTCATCTCAGCTGGTGTTACCAAGAAGAGTTTCTCTGTCATATCTGTCATTAGCTTTCAAATACTCATGAGTAATCCTATATGGTTTAAAATATGCCAGAATCCTGAGGGACAGTATATCATTTTACATGTGCCCATGGAGAAGTTCATAAAGAAAAAGAACTGATAAACTGGCAAAGGCATATAATTGCTTCCAAAGAGGATTAGTCTGGTGGAATTTTTGTTGGAAGAGATAGCCATAACACTAGATTTATATGACAAAGCAAGCTCTGTAATTTTAACTAGTTAGGACAAAATAGCTACAACCAAAAATAGGGAAGAGTTAACCTCTAATGCAAGCCAAACTTAAGAGATAATAATGAATTTATTTTTCCATGGCTACCATGTGTTATGTGAGTAAATGTATACTAAGATACCTCTTGCGAGTGTGCTGTAGGCTGATGGCATATTGCTACCTAAAGGCAATTTAGCATAAAATTGAGGCCAAAGCTGAAGGAACTGGACCATTCTGAATGCCATTTAAAGAAAGGAATTTACAGATTTGAAGGCAACTCAAAATTTCAGATTGATGGCTGCTAAGGGTGTTATTTCTAGTGATGCTCTGGTGAATCTGCTTGTTGGAACTGGTGGCAGCTAATACTAGTTGTAATGAAAAGACGCTAATAATAAGAGATGTGGGGTACAGCTGTACATACAATTCACTGAATGTATGGAGAGGAATCACCTGCTGGAAAAGCAGGCAATTAGCTCTGTACATTGAGAGGAAAAGGATATGACACATGGAAACAAGATGCATGAGGTCAGCGAGGTCAATATATATCTTCAATATAGAAATATGTTCAAAAGATATAGCTGTTGCACTAGGGAGGCTGTGAAAGTCAATTATTTCATAATACTGTGTGCTTGATTGTGTTTCTGTGTGATTAGTAAGTCATCACTTAGTTATTCTAAGTGATTGCTATGTTATTTGTGTATGAATCCACCTCTAAGATCTTAATTTGATTTTACTTAATTAAGTATCTTTATATTTTTTTTTTGAAAGAAGAAGATTTGCAATTTAGACTTGCTAAAATGTGCTGTTTTATAATTTGTTTTATTAGTTTTTTTGGCATCTTGAGCACAGATTTTAACAAAGGTCTTGTTATAATGAATGATTTCTATTTACTAAAATTAAAAAGCCAAACTTCTCTATATCTGAAGCCACTCAGTGGAATTACTTAGATTTAAAGTAAGATTTAAATTGATACTCTGCTGCAAATATTAAATGTGATGTATGAGGTGCCACATTTTTATAAAAAGCTCTACGGTCATTTAAGTTCTGCAACTCCAGTTATGAAAGTAATGATCAGCTATGATTATAGCTTCCTTTCATGGAGTAGATCTGTCTTAAAATCAAAAGATGAAATCTGCACAGAGTCTATGAAACTGGGTCTCATAAGATTCAAGTAGGCTGTCATATGGGGCAAACAGTGCTTAAACAAAAGAAAACTTCAAATGGACAGAGCAGTTGCCTAAAGCTTACATTCCAAGTTATATATATATAAAAAAAGGTACAGATATAAATCAGAGCAAAATTAAAGACTGAAGGTTTTTATATTCTGTTCATTTTGTGCAGACTCTTTTTCAAGAGCAAGGTATTTTTAAGAGTGAAATATGTTACTGCAGTATGGGATGGAAAAGTGACCTTGAAGCAATGAGTTATGAGGCCATATCTCTTTAAGATCTGCCAGCGTGTATAAAAACTACAATATAGCGAACACCCCTACCTTGTTGCCTTCTCCTGCAACAAGCATTGAAGTTCGAAACATACAAATCTGAAAGTGTGTTTCTTGTGTATTAGTGACATTTGCAATCACTTCTGTTAATGTAGTTAATGCAAATTTCAAAGTGTAAATTAGGATTACATGTGGCCATATGCTAAGAACTTGTTTAGTTTTATCTGACATCTGTCACTTATGATTTATATTACACGTAAGGAAATGAAAGCTTTCGTAAAGAAAAATCCATCACTAACCAGTATATTGAAGTACATTAAATATATTCACAGTTCAAAACATTTCCCTGTTTTAGTTAAATTTAAACATTGCTGCCTTACCTGTAATGTGTTCCATTCACGCCACTAATCATGTTACTTTTATTGCATATTTGAAATATTATTTAAATTAAATGCTAGTAGGTGCAGATTATGGTGCAGAATGGGTTAAATACTAGATGGAGAAAGCCTACAAAGCTACTGTGTAACATTGCATGTGAGATGATGCAGAGTATATTTCCTCTACTAGGTCTTCTCTGAAAGACAAAATAACAACCTGTTTATTTTAGTTATAAAAAGAAACTAGTATGCAAGAGATCATCCTGTGACTCTGTTCATCTCTTCTGTTTTTGTTTTTTTTTTTTTAAGTCTGTAAGAAAAGTGTTTGCTGCATGTATTCAGAGAAATGCAACGCCTTCCTGGTGAATGATTGTCATATGTGGGGTTCAGTGGTTACATTCTCTGCTTAGAAATTTGGGCAGAATTTGGAGATTGTTCCAAAGTGCTGGACTTCTGCTCGCCTGGAAATCCCTGTCAGCTGCGCAGGGGATCTTTGCAGTGTGGACTTAGAGTGAATCTGATGCTTCTGGAAAGTTTTGACCCTTCTTGTACTGTAGTATACAACATAAGCATGTGAAAAACACAAGGCAAAAATACAACAAATCTATCCACTATGGCAGCTTAGCCTTGCACTCAAAATAAATAAATGCCTGAGAGTGAACCGTAACTTGGGGCCAGAAAAGAGCTATCTGGGAGCAGGAGGTGCCTGCGTCTGTATAAGACAGATGTAAGGCTTCTTATTTTTCTTAGGAGAGAAAGGCTTTGTTTGGTTAGGTATGGTAAGAGCTGTTAAATAGGAGATGGGGGTGGGTGGGAAATGGGATCAAGCTAGTACTAGCTGCTTCAGAAGACTGAAACTAATAGAGAAATGGGTCTTGAAGACTGCTGTAGGTGCTGGTTTAGCATTTTGATCATTTAGGAATTACTTGTTTTTTTGTGTTTTTTTCCCCCTAATTTCTCCTTTTCCTCATTTCTGATGGTGAAGTTATAGCCCTGCCGAGAGCGACATGTTTGCTCTCTGGCCCTAATTCAGTCAGGGCTTCCCCTCAGTAGTGGGGTCTGTCCATCCTGGCGCTTTTGGCTCCCATTAGTGAACACAACAGTTTGGTGACTACTTGCCGAGTAAAATTACGACTTAATGAGTCGATTTTGTGTTGAGAGAATGCTAATTTAAGTGTAGCTAACACTGGAAATGGCTGTAAGACTGGGGACGTGATTTCTTACTGCATTTACAGAGAGTGACTGCTCTCTGAGACAGATATAACTCAAGAAAGCATTCACAGTACATCTCTACTGTACAATAAAAGCTAGTTTAACTTCAGCCTCCTAAGATCAACATATGCAAACCTCCGCTCAAGTTATGGTGATGCTTCAAACTTTAACTATCTGCTATCGCAAGAGAAATGCCTTTGAGCTTGTGTTAACTCACTCTCTACCTCTTTAGGTGTGGTCCAGGATAATCAGCTCCAAGGCAGAAGTATGACTTTTTTTTTTAACTGAGAAAACTCATTATCTCCTTGTAATTGAATTTATATAAGTGTCTTGTAATTTGCGTTGCTCAGTCTCAGCATGTAATGAGAACTCTGAGGATTTTTATCCAGAGACGCTGTTCTTTGTTTTCTAGAACATGCAGCCCTCAAACTTCCTCTGGTCTTGCACTAAGTTTCTTGCACTGAGATGGTGGAGTTTCATACTGCTGTACACATTTCTTAAGATGGTGTTAATATTGGAGAAGCAAGAATCTCCAGTAGGACTATACAGTTTAATAACACCTGTGTGTTTTAAAATCAGTGCTATAACTTATATGTTAGACTTGAAAAATACAGCCAATATTATAAATGACAGGAGTTTTATGAAAACTCTGTTAAACTATACTTGAACAATCTTGTGATGTTATTTTTGAAATATCAACAAATGGTACTGCACAAAACATTACTTTAGACAAATTGACATAAGCACATAATTCTTTCCTTATCTCAATTCATCTCTTAACTTCCTATATCGCTTTAAAAATACTTGAGCTTTACTCAGTATCTTTTTAATATAAAGAGCCACAAGAGAAAAAAATGTCCATATCTTAAAGATTTTTAAAGTGAAATGAAGGGGGAAAACCTTTTTTGTTCATATTATGAAAGTGGTTAGAGGACATAGCTTCCATTATAGTATGAAGGCCTGATTCCCTACCCTTACCAGCTGATAATCTGAGGTATGAAATGAGATCCGCACCCTTGAATTATTGGTGCTCTGTTGACTTCCATTGGACTAGCTGTAGTGGTCCATTTGTGCACATAGTCATCTAAGGTAACAAACTACTGCAACTGCCATCCAAAGTTAGATGATTCCTGCAATTATTAGGGAAGATGTTTGCCTCAAAGTTTAACAGAGGAAGAACTGGCAAATCAATTCAGGCTGTGCATTGTATGAGTAAGCTGAGGAGAATAAAGCAGGAGGATGCATGTGCAGTTCTCAGATGGAGTGCATGGGGACACATAGACTAGCCTCTCAATCTGTGTGAGAAAAGAAGAAATTGCTAGAGATGGATCTAGGAGTGAGTTTAAAAGCATGACTACTCTCGCAAAAAGAAGCTTAGATTTATTTAAGAGGTCTAGCTTGAGAAATTATTTTAGTAAATAGGAGCAGAAACCATTTTAACACTGTTATACCATTATTCTATTCTTTGATTTCAAACAGAAGTGCTTTAGATTGGTATTAGTAATTTGCATTGTAACAGGAGCATGAGTCCCAAATCACACTGGGACCCTCCTTGCTGGGTGCTCTTGACACAATAAAAGTTCCTGTCCTGTAAAGATGCCAAGGATGAAGTAGCACTCGACAAGTAGTGTGTTAAGGAACACGAGGGCAGGAATGAACAGCTGAGCTAGGGGAGAATGTTTTGTAAATTCCCTACGATTTGTTGAAAATGTCCCACGATTGACTAGGAAGTGTGTGGTAAAGGAATGACATCTCACATTTGATTACTTCAGAAACATAACGCCTCTAGCTCTGTTGAAACACAGCACCTGTGTCTTGTAGGTATTTGCATGTAGCCAATTTGACTGCCCTTTGCTCACCATAGGAGAGGATTCTCTTCTGAGAAAGATATAAAGTGCCAGCCTTTGTAAACATTGGTCTATATTAGGTAGATTAGTAGCTCGCTCCAGATTGCTCTTTTACAATGGTGAGAAATATTGCTGGAAAATGTAGCACTTCAGGTCCTGAATGCTGTTTAGTGAGATAGTTTCTGCTACTTGTCACATCCAATTTAGAACAAAGAAGCACGGAGGAGGAGGAAGAGCAGTAGAGTTGTATTTCTTTCAGTAGCAACTGTTACCAACTATAATTCCTTTTCTATGAAATGCTGGATATCCTCCTGTGTCTGACAACATCTCAAAGTTGCTGATACGATCTGAGCTTTCAACACTTCCTGCCTTCGCAGGAGGCAGGTCAGGGCAGACTCTGACCCTTGAAAAACCTGGGGCATGAGGTCCCATGCTGGACATGAGCAGAATGCAAATGTGGCTGAAGTGCAGAGGAAGGGTTTGTTAGAGCTCGTACTGAAATCAAGTGTGTTCCAGGGGGCGGCAGGGGTAGAAGGAAAGAAATGGGTAAGCCTCGGAAATGCAAGTCAGCCGGGCTGTATTGTTTCCACTGTATCGTCCAAATTAGGAGTGTATCTCCACCTACTTGCATTTGCCCTTCAGTGAGTGAAAATGACAAATGTCAGTTTGACCTGTGTTTTGGTGGGGTTTTTTTGCCCTTTTGTGAGCACTACTGAATTGTCTAAAAATACGAAAGCCGTGTGACTGACTGCTACAGTCCAGATTGGTGGGTCTGAGTCAAGACCCTGCAATAGCTAGTCATTATCTGTTCTGGTTTTATTTTAAGAAGTGGCTGAGTCTTTGTTTATTGAGAATTCCAGTACAGCATTTTTCTGGATGGCTGTATTCTCAATTAAACTGAGTACAGCTTTCTAATGGATCCCTGATGAGATCAGCTATAGACTAGAAGCAGTCAGCAGAGTGTAATCTATGCGGATGTAGGGTTGAAAGCCGTTCAGAAGGGAGCACTGCCTTAGCTGTATTCAAGTCCTCTGAAGCTTGAAGGGATTCTGTGCAATGAATTGCAGGTTCTCTGTCATGCCATCTGCAAGGCAGGAGGTTGTGAGTAGGTAGGACTACCCTTTGCCTAGAGGGAAACAAATATTAGTGCTCCATTATCACGTGACAGCATTCTTAAAAGTTGAGGCAATTTGATCTGCTCATGGACTCAGCCTATGTCCTGATGAGTACTTTGCCTGAAAGGAAGTCTATTTAACCTGGCAAAGAAAAAAAATTTACAGGTATTAAACTTGAACATGATAGTTTAAACTAAACCCTCCAAAACAAAATCTTGTTTCATGCACAATGAAGTGTATAACTTCATTCTGACAAGAAATACTTTAAAAAGTTAAGGATCATTTTTAAAAGCTGTAGCTCTCAGTTATTTATAGGACAAAAATGTTATTTTTCTCAGTAGCTTAGATATTGTTTGTAATAACTATATGATCAGTGTCTATCTGAGATCTTTTGTGTCCGATACTTCAGAGATATCCATTGTCATGGTGCAATAAATCCAGAAAATTTGGTCTGGCTGGAGGTCTGAACAAGTTTTATTATGTATATGTGACATACAAAATGGGCACTTAGATGTGTTATTAAAGCCACATAAATGAAGTTATATGGCATATGTAGTATGTTATGCAGCTCTCAGGTGAATAGTGGATCAATATAAGCCCATAGCAGTAAAAGGGAATGCCACAACATCTTCCTAAGTTAAATTTTAAGAAGTGCTGACTTGTCTGCAGTACTCAACTACTACTGACTTTCAATGTGTTCTAGTTTCTAGTTTCATAACTAGTATAACATACCTCTTATAAACATAAAACGTTGTAAGACAGTTAGGGCTTTAGATTTAAGCACTCAGAATTTAAGCAGCACTAGAATTAATCAATCTCAGTTTGCTCATTTGGTGAATATTGCTTATGATATAGTCTAGTTAATTATTCAATGCAGTTAAGTTCTGAAAGCTAGATTATAGGGAGAGATGAACTACTTATTCAGCACAGCTATGAGAATAACAGGCTCAGACTCTGCTTAATCTGCTTATGTTGAATGGTCGACTAACTGATAATTGTATTGATTAAGTACAAACCCAGGTTTTCTAGAGACTTTTACTAACCAAGACTGTTACAACCTAAGCTAGGAGTTTGAATTTTTAAATTGTTCCCTATTCTTCAACTCAATGTTCACCTTCAAGATGGTTTTTCATCTTCTTGCCAACTCCCACTTCATTTATATACCTTCAAACACTTTACAAAGTCTTTGTTCTCACAGCCTTGCAAATTTTCAGTTCCTGATTCAAAGCCTATGTATTCCAGCAATTATAAGTAAAATTATTTCAGCTCAATATAGGCAACTCCATTTTTTCCCCAAAACACTTTCTTCAGTTTTTTTTTTCTTCTCTTCAAAACTGTGTCTGGAAAATCTCAACACACCCAAAGTTTATGGAAGAAATGAATCTGTTGACATTTAGATTGTGGGAGCCTGCTTTCAAGTGCCTTCAACTAGAGGCTGCACTGAAAATGAACTAAACTTCACACCTGTCAGTATGCCAACATTAACTTATGTTTTGATATACATAACAGTGGCTTGTAACAGCTATACATAGTTGTACAGTCCATTTAATAATATTTTAAACATGGAAAGCTTATTCAAAGACCCAAATCTTGAACAAAAAATGTTTGAAGATTTTTTTTTATATCAAAGTTTCCTGTTTTGCCATGTTCATCTTGTTAATCTTTCTTTTTCTTGGTATTAACTGCAGTAATAGCAGAAAACACTTGTAATAACAAAAGTAGCAGATATATCTGAATCAAATCTTGCACCATTTTTTCACAGCTAAATCAGATAACATAATGCTTCTTAAGCTTTCTTTCAACTTTTTCCTATCACAAGTGATTTTGAAGAGAGTTCAGAGAAGACCACCACTGCTTACTGGAAGTCTCCTACAAATTTAGTCTGAGGCCATATTCCATCACTTGCGCCAGACTAAATCTGAATAATGCTTGCTTCATGCTTGCGTGTGCCAAATATAGTAAAATTCCACTGAAACTTTTTCATGAATAGCTGTTAGGAAATATGGACTTAAGTTTCTCTGAAAGTCGGTTTTGTCTGTTCAATTCACTTAGTAGTGGATGTAGTCCTGTCGCGGCCCGAAAGGAGTCGTTCAGGACGACCTCCCTCCCCTTGRGGCCARCRACCAAGTTCRTGATGCYHTTGGACTGAATTAARGTGAAAYGACACCAGCCAACCAGTTTTAAGATTTATTAAGGCAAAATGGAATCAACTAACTAGACACGTCCCGCGTCACACGTTTAGGGAAAAAGAGAGGAAAAGGGGAAAAGAGAGAGAGAGAAAGATATCACC
>PTFA01000285.1:1205616-1223547 GCA_003342895.1 Casuarius casuarius | reverse complement strand
CAAACGGAATACCGGGGCTGCCCCCCGCCACCGGGGACACCGGGGCTCCCCTCCCCCCATGAGGCATAGCGACTGGGGCTCCCCTTTACCGGGGGCACCGGGGCTTCTCTCCCACCGTGGGGTATAGCGACCGGGGCTCCCCCGTACCGGGGGCACCGGGGCGGGCAGGGCTCCCCCCATACTGGAGACACCACGGCTCCCCCCTTCACCGGGAATACTGGGGCTGCCCCCCTGCCACCGGGGACACCGGGGCTCCCCTCCCACCGTGGGGCATAGCGACCGGGGCTCCCCTTTACCGGGGACACCGGGGCGCTTGGGGTTCCCCTGCACTGGGCACCGTAGCAGCTGTGTCCCTCTCACTGGGGCTCCAGGACCAAGCACCCCCCGGGGTGGCCGGGCCCCCAACCGGGGGATGAGGGTGCTGGGCCCCGCTCTCCCCTCCGGGGATATCGGAGCGACTGGGTGAGGTCTCTCTGGGGAGAGGTCTCACCTCGCACCTCATCTCCTCCTTGTTTTTTTCTGGCCGGGACCCCACTGTCACCAGCAATCCACGTGCCTGGAAAACTAACGGTCTTGTCACCTGTACAGTGACAGCGCCTGGGAGGGACTCGCGTGTGGCTCTGTCTCCCACCCCGCGTGCTGGGCTCGATCCCCGGCCGGGTGCCGCGCTCCCACGTGCTGCCCCAGCCCTTCGCCCTCCCTGCAGGCCCGTCGCGCTGCTCTCTGCATCRCCCACCCGGCTGCGGGGAGCAGCGGGAAGTTAAATCCCAGCACTTTTCTTCTGAAGCCCGGGAGAAGGGGCTGTTTTGTACAGTCTGGTTATTTTTTTTAAACACTTTCTGCCCTGATATCTTAATTCAGGGCTCTCAGCTGGTCTTAACAGGGCTGCTAAGACCCCCATTAATCAAGCCCTAGAGAAGGCTAAAAGGGCATCTGTGAGCAGGGCCCGGGGGGGGCTCTGTGGGGGATTCCTCTCCCCTCATGCCGCTGAGAGTGAGCAGCCCTTCAGGCGCCTGCTTGCGAGCAGCCGAGTGCTGTGCGGCAGCAGCTGTGCTCCAGATAAGCGTCATCGCTTTCGTGCGGCCGCTTTGCGTGAGGCCTCCGCGAACGGGCACCGTCCGGTGCTGGCTGCAGGTGCTGGGCCCATCGGGATTAAACGTCCGGGCGCCAGCAGCGCTGTGCGTGCCGTGCCCAGCTGGCGGGGGAGCGGGCAGCCCCCCTCGTGTCCGGGAGCAGGGCCTGCGGCAGAGAGCTGCGAGGAGGAGAGCGGAGCAGGGAGGGACAGCGATCCTGGGGAAAGCTGGAGGTCCCTTACGGGAAAGGGCTTAGAAGGGGTCTGGTCTAGGCTGTCCACAGAAGTTTCAGAAGATTAAAGCATTTGATAGATCTGATGCTTCAGAGCGTGGTGGCTGTTTCAGGAATGAGGTGAGGGATAAAAAGGTGATTGGAGAGAAATGTCATTCAGAGGGTGATCGACATATGGTGTGCACAGATGGGGAGGCTGATGGAGACAGCCGGGCATGAGCGGCATGGAGGAGCTGCGGAGTCCAGCTCTCCTCTGGGCAAGGGGAGAAAGGAAAAACGCCAGTGCAGAAAGCAGGTTTTTTCCCTCTTCAAGAGGAAAAAAGCAGTAAATTGTGGCAGCCCTTGGAAGGACAAATGTGGGTAGGTTTGTTTTTCCCATCTCGGGCTCTACCTGCAACACAATCCCACCTACCAGGCAGACAGAGCCAGCAAGTGCCCTGCTCCTCCGCGAAGCTGCCGCGATGCCCCTGCGGAGCCCTGCGAGCTGCTTGTTCTTCCTGTGCTCTCCCTCCTGTCCTAGTGCAAGGCCAGCGCACAGCCTAATCCACACGTGTCCTCTCCTTCCTCCCCAGAACTCCTCTGAGATGCCAGAGACCATTACCAGCCGAGATGCTGCTCGTTTCCCCATCGTTGCCAGTTGTACCCTTCTGGGACTCTACCTCTTCTTTAAAGTAAGTAAGCGATGTTGGCAGGCCCACAGAAATAAAGACGACTCCTTCGTTCCTCCTCGCTGCTCAGCCCTGCTGTGTTTGCCTTCGGGAACTCCGAGATGGGGCAGACTTGCTCTTGGCTTACGCTTTTGGGCCCATAGTATTGGCACAGAAGGTCTTAAGACTGCGCAGCTTGAATCGTCGGTGTTACCAGGCAGGAGGATGTTAGATCTCGCGTGAATGCTACAGCTCTTGGGTAACTCGGAGCCTGTTTGTGCGTGTGGTTGTTCTGAGCACACCCCTGATCTCTGCCTACCTGCTTGGGCTGACCAAAGGTGCACGAACTGAAACCAGAGGGTGCCAGAGACTCTTTGAATTGCAAATGCTCTGCCTTTGTGTTATATTCCTTGCTATGCTCCTAAAGCCATCTCAGCTGCAGGCCTGGGTAATTGCTAGGTAAAGAAGAGCTTACGAACAAGCTGGTATGTGTTTGAGATATTTAAATTCAACAAACTGAGTTAAATGACAGTTTGAGTCACAGACAAGAGATCTGAGCAGCAGGTGCTTTAGGCTGTATATATGGAAAAAGTATCTCGACTTAAAGCACCTTTGGGTACCTCTGCACGTGCCCAGCGTGTGGCTGAGAGCCCAGAGGGCCTGGGGAAGCTGTAGGATTGCCAGCGCAGCGTGGGCCTGTCAGGCAGTGCCTGTGGATTGGCGTGTGGATAGGAGGCCTCGGCAGCACCCAGCCCTCTGTCCTGGACCGCCTGGGAGGTGGCACGGTGCTCCTGCCTGCCGAGGGACGGCAGGTATTCCGGCAGTGGGGCAGGAGTGGGGGGGATTAGGGGTTCAAAGGTGGGAATATTTCAGTCTAGTCTCGTCTCTGCACATAGCAGTTAGTGCGCAACAGCTGGCTGGTGCTGCGCCTGGGGGCTCAGGCCTGCACGCTGCAGCTGCCGTGTCTGATCCTCGTTAACGGGGAAGGAAAGCGTGCGCTGCGGATGGGGCCCTGAGGACGCACGGAGATAACTTCTGCAGCAGAAGGCAGGGCAGGCTGGATCGTGCTTCCCTAGCAATATGCCCTGCTTTCCCAGCAGTGGAGTTAAGGCTCACGTTACCTGTGTGCTCACTGGAGTTGCTGTGGCTCCTCTCTTAGTAGCAGTGAAGCAGAGGGATGCTGGGCACTGCTGATGGTGGGAGGGCAGAGCTGGCAGCCAGCCCCGTCAGCCCACTGCAGCGATCCCCTGGAGCCTGGCCCGGTGGCCCACTTCCCAGGGTACTCGGGGACCTTTCCTGCCTCTTGCTCCTGGTTGAGACTGAAACACCAGGAGAAGTACTGAACGTGCAGTGTGACCCAGTTAAAGTTGCTGCATGATCTGTGGCTTCTTCCTCTTTAGTATCTGCAGCCTGCCATAAGCACTAGTATTCCAGCATCCCTCCTTCCGGGAGACCAAGAAGGACCAAGGGCCGCCTTGGGTACGTCGGAGCGCCTTGCTGTGGGCTCCGGTGCACACTGAATCGCAGGGGACGTGACAGTGGCGAGGCCGCGTGTGTGTCTTGGAGGGCAGGAGTGCTAATAATACCCTGGTAAATAGGGCAGGGCGTGTGCTCGGCCCGCTGTGCCGCTGCTGCCCCCTCTCCTGGGACAGCCCGCAGGAGCCACATGCTGTTCCACTCTGCTCGGTCTCACTCCACACGAGATGCGCTGGGGAAGCTGTGTCCTCCTTTCTGCAATGCCAGAGTTATTTTTCGACCTGTGCGGCTCATAGATGTGCAATGACTCACAGGCCCCTTGTGCTCGTTCTGCAAGTACATGGCTATTTCCTATGTATTTCACATTGGCGCTGTTAGAACAGGGCAAGAATTTGGGTTATTCCAGCTTTTCTTCCTGTAGCAGTGATGCAGCAACTGCTGATTACAACATAAAACAGTTTCTCATGCTAGAAACAGGGGGGACGTTCTGGTAACCCCCCTCTGTCGATTTTTGTCTTGCAGATATTCTCACAAGAGTACATCAACCTCCTGCTCTCCATGTATTTCTTTGTGCTGGGCATCCTCGCCCTGTCCCACACCATCAGGTACGGCGGAGTGGCGGGAGGTGGGGCCGGGCAGGGCTGTCCGAGGCTGGCTGCCCTGGGAGGCACCAGGGGTTTAAGCTCATGGTGGGGTTTTCTGGAACAGCACTGCCTTGCAGCAGAGCCGAATCTCAGCTCTTGGGGCGTTTTCCCTCAGATCCGAAGGGCTCTGAGGGCAGGCAGTACTGTCGCTGCTTCGCAGCTAGCGAGATGGGCCCAGAGGGTGCTGCGACCCCCTCTTTTTGGGGGGGTCAGAGATCACTGTGGCCTGGCATGGCCCTCTGCGGGGTGGGGAGAGCTCCTCACAGCCTTGTTCCCTTTGTTGGGACAGCTGAAAGGGGCAGCTGGAGTTGATGATAAGTCCCCAGTGTCTTGCACTGGTGTTCGGTGTGAGGTGTTGAAAGCTCAGACCATGTTTCGGTAACTGAAAAAATAAAGCTGGTTTCCTGTTTCCTGAGCTCCAGGGGGTTGGGGACCAGATGCTTTCCTCGACCAGCGCTGCTGCTCTGCTTGGGCTTCGCGGCTCCCAGCTGCAGGAAGGTCGCTTTGCGGTGGCCGGCTCTGGGTGGCCAGGGCACCGTGCCCAGCGCTGTGGGGCACAGGGCAGGTGCTAAGGTCTGGGATAGCCCCCCCTTCTCGCTGGTGATGCTCCGTGCTGGCATGTGCCCGTTGCCCTGGAGTGTTTTGGGGGACAGTTACCTACAGGCTGGTCAGACCCCTGGGGAGGACAAGCTCCTGTGCGTGCTGCTCCGTGCCTGGGGCTGGGCCTTGTGCCTGCCCCGAGGTGGTGAAACTTGGCGGTTCCCTCTGGTGCGTGGAGAGGGGAAGGGAGGGGGTCGATGTTTGTGCTCTGACGCTGTCGTGCAGAGGTGCTGGGCAGTGCGTCGTGCTGGGGTTTCTGTAGAACTGCCCTTCTCTGCACCTCTTGTTTCAGCCCCATGATGAACAGATTCTTTCCTGCAAATTTCCCCAACAAACAGTACCAGCTTCTCTTTACCCAGGGCTCCGGGGAGACCAAGGAAGGTACGTGAGCTCGCTGGTCTCTCTGGGGGCCTGCATGTTTTCTGCCTTTACTGTTGTTTCTTGCTTGGTGTTTTGACTTTCAGCCCTTTGAAATGATCTTCTCAGACTTGCCTCTTACTCCGTGCTGTGCTTCTGTAGCCACTGTAAAAGCCTTGTTTGTCCATGCGGAGCTGGGACTGCTGTGTGTCTCTGTCTGGCAGGCAAATCCCAGAAACAAAGTGCTCAGTAAATGGACCTAATCAGTATTAAATGCGCTACCTTTAATGTAATGCTGGGGTTTTTTTCTTCCCTGCCTTAACTGATTTGATTTAAATCTTTGCACTGGTGAAGGTCCTCTGGTAAGGATCCTGCCCAGTAGCTTTACTGGCAGGGGGTTATTTCTTCTAGAAGTCCCACCAGGAGTTAACAGAGTAGAGAAAGGGGGAGAAGAGCTGGCCCCTCCCTGCCATCAGACAGTGTCTGTATCCAATTTCCTTGTTGACAGAAGGATCACAGATGTTGTCCATGTGGCAGAGTCTGGCTGAAGGCGAAGACCTTGGCTCGCCAGCGCGAGCCGCTTGCTTGCGTGCTGGATTTGCATGTGGTTACCCTGGGCATGGCCATTTGCATCCCCTCATTTGAGAATCTCCTCATTTGGGCCATGAGCACTGTGGCTCAGTGTTCCTCCCCCGCTTGTAAACTCACTAGTTGCTGCCCTGCGCGGGAAGGGACGCTGCCCAGGCCAGCCAAAATCAGTGCTCTGTGTTGTATTGCAGAAATAGTGAATTACGAGTTTGACACCAAGGATCTCGTATGCCTGGCCATGAGCAGTGTTGTCGGGGTCTGGTACCTGCTGAGAAAGGTAAGAGAGCAGCAGCAGCGTTGTGGGGAGGCCGGGGACTGGGCTAGATCAGGCCTGCCCTGGTGCCTTTGCCCACAGGGCGTCTGCCGTGGAGGGCCATGGCTCTGTGCAGCGCGATCCATCTCTCCTTTTCCTGTTGTTTTCAGCACTGGATTGCAAACAATCTCTTTGGCCTGGCATTTTCCCTCAACGGGGTCGAGCTGCTGCACTTGAACAACGTCAGCACCGGTTGCATCTTGCTTGGGGGCCTCTTCATCTACGACGTCTTCTGGGTAAACGGGAACATTCCCGGGGGAGGATGTGGGTTGCAGCTGTTCGTGGAAGGCATGTGCGGGGTGTCACGCTGCTTGGAGGTCACACGCTGGCTGGACACGTGTCGGCAGCCAGGGTTTCCACTTTCCCAGCCCAAAGGGGTGTGGTGGGCATGATGACAGACCTGAACACTGGCAAAACTCAGCTCAGCAAATGTGTATTCTTTTAATTTCTGGCCTAGTCAAAGAGTCCAGGGCTGGCAGGGATCTCATCAGGTAGTCTTGCTGTCATAGGCTGTGTAGGTGTTCAGCATAACAGTTTTGGTGACCTGTATCCCTGTGTAAGGTCTTCTCAGTGCCTGGCTAGAGCTGTTATTGCTGCTCCCTGCCAGCAACACCGCCCCTGCTTTGACTACAATGAATTTGCCTGTTCCGCAGCCACATCGTGCTGGTGGTCACCTCTGCTCAGCTGGTATGTCGGGTCTTTCCCAGCTTCAGTGGCAGAGTTGCCCACACGTAGCGAAGGTTCTTGTTAAGTGACCCCAAACCTGTGACTTTGCCCTTCCTGCTACCTGCACCCACCTAGCTGTTCCTGGCTTGTGCTGATCCTCCTCGTATGGGCTGTGCCTCAGTTCTGCCATCTGCCAGCTTTGTTGGCATCCTTCTGTTCTTCTGCGCAAACACCAAATACTGGAATGCCTCCAGGCATTTCCCTTCAGCCAGTACAGTGCTCTGCCATCTTCATTTTAAGGATTTCCTTATCTTCGGTGGCGCTGGATCTCTTTTCCTCCTTAGTCCTATGCAATATCTGGATTCCTCGGTCTTTCCTGTTTACCTCCACCTTCTGCATTTTTCTGTTTCAGAATGTCTTAAAGCCTTGCATACCTTGAGGTCTGTCCATCAGCTCTACAGCTGCCTGAGTAATTCCTCCCTCTTCAAGCCTGGCTACTGTGTGTTATTTTGTACTCGGCTGGTGCCGCCCATGGTTTCGTAGGCTCACTAACAGGCCCAGCTATTAGATTCGTGTGTGTGTGTCAGTCCAGTGCTCTCAGCTGAAGATGATTCAGCCTCCTGACCAAGCCCCAAGCGTGCTGGGGTGTGATTGCAGTCCCTTCGGCACTCACGCGATGCCGGAGGGGCAGTGTGGGGGAGCTGGGGACTGCGTAGGCTACGTGTCCCTAATTCAGGAGAACTTCATAGTGTTTTGGAGATGGCAGCAGCATAACCTCCGCCACTGTGCGCTTGCCTGCTGTAGTCAATCCGGGCTTCTCCAGCAGAGCGCACTGTTGGAGCACAGTCGTCAGTGGCTTTGCAGAAAGGCCTTTCTGAAGTGCGATTCCTCTTACTGTTCCCCTGTGCAGGGACCGATTACTTGGATCTTAGCATGGATTTATTCACAGTGAGATCCCAGGAGGATTTCAGGAAAGAGGCGGAGTTACTCAGTGAACCAGTGATACTGAGCCCTGCACAGTCTTGGGGTGAATTTTTACATGGTGCTTTGTGGTGTTTCCCTGGTCCTGGTTTAGAGTCCTGTCGCTCCGTAGCAGTTGCTGCATGTTCTGCCCTTAGATAAGGCCAGCAATGGCCAGACCTTGCTGCACCTTGTAGTAGTTATTCTGATGCCCAACTGCCTGCTTTAAGTTTTCTCTTGATCCTCCAGCTCTTGGATCCTGCCCACCAGGTGCTAACCAGCACTTGGTTTGTACGCCTGCTGCTGGTGTAGTCCAGACTGGAGGCTTGAAGATGAAAAGGAATAGAAATCAGAGCGATTGACCTATGTGTTTACAGTCCATCCCACAGAAGATGCCAGTACTTAAAGCTGATAGTGCAATACAAATAAATGATGTCAGAGCAAAATGCAACTGATCTGACGATTGCTACAGTCCCTGTTGGAAGCTTGCAGGCAGCAGCTGCCTGGCCTTGGCTGGGATGCTCTCAGCTGAGGTTTCCTGTCCTCAGATAACGTCCTGCATGTTGTTCAGACTTTGTACTGAATTGACTAATCGGAGCTGAGCAAAACCCACTCAGTGCTGCTGCCCTGTGTGTGTGACCCATGGCGTTTCATGTCGGGGAAGGACGGGGCGGTAGTGAGCACAGCTTGTGTGAAGCGAGCAGTATCCCAGGTGCTGCTCTGAAAACAGGACAGCCTTGATATATTTACCTCCTTGAGCGCTGCGTTGTGCCCTCTTCCGTGGGAGATGGGCTCAACTGCTCCAGGCCTCGGAGTTCTGCTGGCGGGACTCATCTGCCCGGAGCTCTGTGGCTCTTTGGCTGCTTCCTCCCACTGTGGCTGCTCTTGACCCTGAGGTGAGACTGCAGCTGAGTGTGTTTGTGTCCTTGTGCAGCTGTGATCACCTTGGACTCCTCTGCTTGCCCCTAGGTCTTTGGCACCAACGTGATGGTGACTGTTGCCAAATCGTTTGAGGCCCCAATAAAATGTGAGTAGATGTTCCCTGCGTCCTGGGACACGGGGGCTGTCCTTTCTCTTGCTCTCTCTGCCCTGTGCACCCTCTGCCTTGCTGACAACAGTCTCCTTCTGGAGCTCTGCTCAGAAAGTGGGGTCTGTGTGTGGGAAGATGCTGTTAGAGCTGCTGGAGGCTGCAGCTGAGAACGTGCACATGGGGCAGGCCCCGAATCCTTTGGTTTCCCATTCTGGCGCCCAGAGTTGGCCCAGGAAGGAGAGTGAGGGGAGCCGCAGAGGAGGAGGTGGCCCAGGGCTCTTGCCCTGCTCAGATCCCTTGTTGCCAGGCCCAGCAATGCAGAGGTCTGCTCAGCACAGGGATCCTTCCCCCCTCAGTGTGCCTCTCTCTGCTCTTCCTAGTGGTTTTCCCTCAGGACCTGCTGGAGAAGGGTTTAGAGGCTGACAACTTTGCCATGCTGGGTCTGGGAGACATTGTCATTCCAGGTAAGGATGAAAGAGGGGGTCCTGTCCAGGGTCACCAGTCCAAACTGGCTGTGGGGAGTTGGGCGGATGGCTTTGTGTGACCACACTTGCCTTGGTCCTCCCCGCGGACCTCCCGCTGGGCCTCGGCGCTGCGCAGGGCTGGGCGTTGGAGCCCCCCGGGCCTCCCTCCGGGCTGGGCGTTGGAGCCCCCCGGGCCTCCCTCCGGGCTGGGTGCTGCAGCCGGCTGCTCTCTCGGTGCCTTGTGCCGCGAGAGGGCACTGTCAGCCCAAGCGCGGCTCCCTGCTCCGTCTGCCTGCTGGTCTCCATCCTCTCACTGTGCCCTTCTCCCCGTAGGGATCTTCATCGCCTTGCTGTTGCGTTTTGACATCAGGTGAGTAGGTGATAAGGGGGGGTCTGTAACGGGTTGGATCTTGCAGCATATTTGAGCTGTTTTTGTAGAGGAAGGGGAGGGGGAAAACTGGGAGCAGAATTGCGTGCTGTCATCTGGGGCTTGGGATGGGGACCTGGGGGGCTGCCGGAGTGTGGAGATGCAACAGGGAAGAGCTCTGGGAAGAGCTCTGGGAAGAGCAGGCCTGCACAGGGCAGGAGCAGGGCAGGTTTGTGGGTAAGTCCTGAGTGCTGGGGTGAATCATCCGAGTTCAGGAGCACTGCTGTATGTGCAGCCAGGAATGCTGGGGCTGAGCCTTGGTGGGGGGGGACCTGGGCAGCAGCACAGAGCAGCCCCGTAGGGCCTCATTGCCTCATCCTCCGGCAGAGGAGGGGGGCCAGTGCCCTCGCGGTGGAGAGGCGAAGTGGAGGGAGGCGTGGGAAAGCTGGGCACGCCGCTTTCCTGGAAGTGCTGCTGCTGTGGACGTGAATCGGGGCCTGGCAGCGTTGGCTGCCTCTGAGTTGCTGTTCACACGGAAAAGCAGCTCCTTCCTACGCAGAGGGGTTGCACCTAGCACCAGGCTGTAGCTTTCAGCAATTGCCCCACACCGAAAGTCTGTGGCTCAGGCGCTGCTGGGAATGGACCGCTTCGTGCAACTGCGGTGGTGTGGCCACGCTCCCGTTGTTGCGCAGACCCTCCAGTCTGTGCCAGCTCTTCCAGGTGTTTCCACCCACATCCTGACTGCACCTGCTGGGAATGCCAGTTCCTGACCCGCAATAAAACAGTGTGTGCCGAGAGGGGTGCCAGGAAAGGCAGCAGCTCCCTGGAGAGGGGGGGACCCTCTCCCTGCGTCTCCAGCGCTGCTCCCTACCACTTGTGTAGCTATCCAGCAGCAGAGCTGCATCTCCTTTGCCTCCCCCACCTCAGCAGCGTTGCCCTGCCTGGCCCTCGGCACGGCTGCCGTGGGACCGGGGCCGCGCTGGTGGCGGTCTCTGTGCTAGCCTGCTGAGCGAGGGCAGAGCGTGGCACCCTGCCCTGGGGGCAGATGTCCGAGAGAGCTGGGCTGGCTCCCTCTGTGCCCTGGGAGCTTGGCTGCTGGCATCGCAGGCCCCAGGCCGAAGGTAACTGTACTCTGCCTCCTTTCCATGTAGCTTAAAGAAGAACACACACACATATTTCTACACCAGCTTTGTGGCCTACATCTTCGGGCTTGGCCTGACCATATTCATCATGCACATCTTCAAGCATGCCCAGGTAAGCGCAGCTGTGCTGTCTTCACACAGATGCACTCCTCCAGCTCTCCCAGGCTGTAGAAATGCCAGCTTGGCCACAGGGTCCTGCCTGCATAGTGCCAGAAAAAAGTGGATGTGTTCCTTCTCTTGGCCCTGCTTTTCCGGTGTCTGTACCTGTCCCCTGCCCAAAGCTCTGCCTCTCTGTGTGGCTGGGCCAGTCCCTTTTAGGGAGATTGGATCAGGCAGCAGCATTTCCAAGAGCTGCACCTTAGTTGCGCTGGCTGTTTTGTGGCTCTCTGAGCTGCCCTGGAGGAACCCTCCTTGATGCAGGAAAGGGGCTCTGAGAGCGTGCCTGTGCTGTGGGTGCTGTCGCTGGTGTCTGTAGAAGCCCTTGGTGTGTTCACGGCCTGGTCTGGGGTGCTGGATGGGGGGAAGAGTGCAGCCTATAGACACCCCGTTGGCTCTAGTAACTCCCAGCAGCTCCCTGGGCCAGAGGAGGTTTCCAGCAAGGCGTTAAAGTGGTGGGAGAGTGTGGCAGCCCTCACTCCTGCAGACTGCCCCACCACAGTGTGGCAATTGGGCTAGTTAGGGCACAGATGGCACCCAACACTTATCTTCTTCCCTGGGGGAACATTCCCCTGGCTCTTACAAAGAGCCTGGTGAATTGCTAAGCAAGAGATGGGACCTTCTGCAGCCGAAACTGGCACCCCAGGCTGCATCCCACCTCCCTGGGCAGCATGGATGCTGGGCCTGGACGCTGGGACCTCACGTCGTGGGTTTTATCCCGTTGCAGTGGTAACTTGGCTCTCGAACCCAGCTTTGAGCATTGTCAGTGCTGCACGCAGCAGTTAAAAGCTCGGGCTGTGTGTGATGGGCCTAGGGGGGACAGGGCCAGCTTGCTTTGTGCTCTTCCTGAGAGGCGTCTTGTGGTTTGGTTTAACAGTTGTTACTGTTCCCTACAGCCGGCTCTTCTATACCTAGTCCCCGCGTGCATTGGATTCCCGCTGCTTGTGGCCTTGGCAAAGGGAGAAGTAACTGAAATGTTCAGGTGAGTGTCAGCTGTGGACGGAGCTGTTTTGCCTGTGGCGTTGGAGTGCATGAAGCGTGCAGATGTTCCCACGCCTGGGCACAGCTGGAGGGACGGGTTCATCTGGGCACGCTCTGGGTGTGTGTGTGCATGTGCGTAGGTGGAGGGAGCGGGTCTGTGTTTGTACACGCCAGCCCTGGCTCTCGCCACCTCCTCGTAACTGTGTGGGAGCTTTGGTGCAGTACCAACAGGCAGGCAGCATCTGGTATTGCTTTACGCCCCTGTGACAAACTCTTGCCATGAGCTGGCAGGCAGCGGAGGGTGGGACCGCGCACCTGGTGCAGAGATACTTGGTCATTGTGTCCCAGGGCCCGTGGGTGGGGGCGAATGGAATCGGATCCAGCTGCAAGAGCAACCAGGGCTGGTCTGAGCACATCCCAGCCTCCCCGCTTGGGAAAAGGATCCTTGTTTGGAGCCGTTCCCTGCCCCTGGCACTGCAGACATGGCAGGGGGCGGGTCTGAGCTGTGCTCTTGTCCTCCAGCCCTTCTGCCACCCTCCTGCGCTCTAGGCGTTAGCAGTGGACAGGCAGCGGGCAGCGTCGGTCTAGCTTGGCATTTCCTGCCTGGGCTTTCCCATCCTCTGAGCCAGGCGGAGCATGGCTTGGCCTGGCTGGGAGCCATTTCTCAGCTGTGCTCAGCTGGTTTTGTGGGACTTTGGTAGAGCTCAAGGCTTCATGGTGGCCCAGCGCAGTTTTTTGAGGATGGCTGAAGCAGAGGAGGGAAGGGAACATCCGTCCCGAGCAGAGCTGTGTTTCCTGGGGCCCAGCTCAGCCTGGGGGCTCCCGTGTGGGAGGAGATGTGTGCCGAGGTGCTGGGTGCCCGTGGCCCCGGGGGCAGCCTGCCCGAGGCCCCAGCCTGGTCAGAGGGAAACCAGCAGCCGATGGGGGTGCAGGCTCTCACGGCTGTGCGCCCGGGAGCCGGCCGACCTCGCTTCCCTCCCTCCCCTGGGAGATGCAGGTAGATGTGTTCTCACCGGAGCTGTCAGCTGGGACGTCTCCCCAGCCCGCAGCACCTGCCCACTCTTTGATGTTTGCTTCTGACAATCGCCGCTGCAGGCACTGGGTGTCCTGGGATCGTCCTTCCTGTGCACCTGGCATCCTGTAGCCGCTCTCCACGTGTGCCTGTGAGTCACCGCTCGCAGCAGCACCTCCCGTTCCAGGAAATGCATGCTTGGTGAGACGAGCTGCAAGTCCGGCCCGGTGTCGGCAGGGAGCTGTGGAGCCCGGCAGCAGGGCGCAGAGGGTTGACGCCTCGGCAGAGCACCCCGGCACTGAGCGCAGGCTGCTCTAGCAGCAGGGCGCTGCCTGCTTGTCCTAGCCGAGCCCTGCCAGAGCAAACACGGGAGGCTGGCGTGAGCCGGGGGCGCGTGGGGGCCTCGGAAGGTCCCCAGGGTCAGGCTCCCCTTGAAGCCGCTCCAGTTGTGGGCGGAAGAAATGGGATGGGATAGGACTTGTGCCTGGAGGCCAAAGGCCTCCCACCCCAGGAATCCCACCAGGTGCAGCGCTCCCCTGCGCGGCTTTGATGCGCCCTCTTCCTCCGAGCGCCGACAGCGCCTTGGAGCCGGCAGCTTCCCTGCGGTCTCTGCCGGCTGCCCGTGCGCAGCAAGCTGGCGGAGCAGGGCCCTGGTGCTGGGCTGAGCCGGTGTGCAAGGAGGGTCTTGCAGCGGGATCTTGCACCGGAGGGCCCGTGCAGGCCGGGGGGGGCAGGCTGGAGCTGCAGGAGGGGTTGGAGCAGGTAGGCCTGTGCTGCCGATGTGGGGAAGGGGCAGGGGGAGCGGAACCAGCCAGCGCCTGGCTCGCTGTGGCTTTGAGGCTCCAGCCTTGCAGAGCCTCCCGGGGCAGGCAGCAACCTCTGGGCTCCCTCTGCTTTGAGCTGCTCCGCAGCCTTCAGCTGTCGGGAGCGGGAAACCTGATCTGCCACTCGCCTGCTGTAGATCTGCCCGTCCTCGAGCCGCGTGAAAGGGCCTGTCGTGCGTGTCGGTCTGCCGGCCCCAGAGCCCCTGGGCCAGTCTGCCTACTGCGCGCGTCTGTGGATGAGTGCCCGGGCTCGTTCTCCTGTGGGCTCCGGCCGCCTGGTTTTGTGCATGCCAGCAGGAGCTGCCTTTTTCCCAGGTCTCGTCCCTCGTCCTTCCGTGCTGCAGCGTTGTCCCGTGCCCCAGGGCCTGCAGGCAAGGAGAGCGTGGCCAGGAGCCCGTCAGGCCCCCCCGGGTCCCCCCAGCCTGGGCTGGTGGGTGGTGGAGACGGAGGAGAAACCAGGCTGCCTGGCTGTGCAGGGTGGTGGGTGTGCAGCTGTCTCGCTCAGACTCTACTCCTTTTTCTCTCTCTCTTTTTCTTTCTCTCCCCTCTGTCCTGTTCTTCCCCCCTTTCCCTTCCTGCTTCCTGTCTCTCCTGCAGCTATGAGTCCTCTGCTGAAATCTTGCCACACACACCAAGACTTACCCACTTCCCCACCGTGTCCGGCTCGCCGGCCAGCCTCGCTGATTCCATGCAGCAGAAGCTGTCCTGTCCCCGCCGCCGCCGGCAGCAGAGCCCTAGTGCCATGTAGCGATGGCACGCGGTGCCCTTTCTTTGTCTGTCGCTCTGGCCAGGTAGGGGCTCTTCCAGCTCTCCCCCTTCCCCTGACCCAGGCAGAGGCAGTAGTTGCCACCTCGCTCCTGTGAGCTGGCTTTTCTCCCCTTCTTTGCGGGGAGGATGGTGAAGGGGGAGAGGATTTGACAGCTCTGCCCTTGTTCTCCTGCCCGGCCTGGCAAGCCGTGCTCCCAGGTTTCCTCCGTAGCCTCTTAGGGCCCGAAGGTCCGTGCTGTGGGGGCTTCACAGCCCGAGGAGCGAGTCCCTGGGTTGCCGTGGTCGGTCTCGCTGCGGCCCCCCTCGCTGAACAGTGCTCCAGGCACCGGCGTGCGGCCTGGCCGCCCCCCCTTGCAGCACCGCGGGGGAAGCGTGGCGTTATCCAGGATATCCGACTCGTCCCTGGAGCGAGGATCGGCACTGAAACGCAGCTGCACTCCAAAGCACAGAAGCGGCTTGGTGGCTCCCCCCGGGGGGGCTTGGCGAGGGATGCTGCAGCGCGTCGGCGTGGTCCAGCCCTGCTGCTGGGCACCTCCAGGGGGGGGGGGTCAGCGCTCGTATCCCTGCCTGTGCTGGGGGACCCGGTGGCACATGGGCAGCTCTGCGCCCGCCCCTTGGCACAGCTCGCACCCTGCCACAGCTGCTTCCACGAGCTCGGCCGCTGCAGCGGGGCAGAGCCCGTGGCTCCGAGCTGTGCTGCCCTGGCCCTGCTGGGCTTCAGCTCGTGTCCGAGAAGGGCCAGGTCCCCGTAACCGCTCGCCCTCTTGTGCCTCTCGTCCCCAGCTACGAGGAGACCTCTACCCCTAAGGAGGTGCCGGGGGCCTCCAAGGAGGAGACGACAGAAGCTGACAAGAAGGAGAAGTGACCTTGCCCGCGTGGGCCGGGCCCGGTGCTGCTGGGCTCGGGCCCCTTCCCGACCCTTCGCCAGTGACAGACGACGAAACAATTGTGCCAGAGCATCGTGTTGTGTGTGCGGAGCGGGCGCCAGGTGGGCATCGATGTACGCCGCGTAGCCGCCCCCAGCCCGCCCCCGGGCTGCCCAGCCATGCTCCCTTTTATTTTATTGTCTCCTTCATGGGTACAAAGTGGGGGGGGGGGGGCGAACCACAGGCCCGTTTTTAAATTTTGTATTGTGCATTTGCTTTCTCTCATATTAAACCATCTCAAAGGAAGGAGTTTGTTCTGGCTGGGCCTGGGGTGCTGGAATAAGGGGGGGGGGGGGGTTGGGGGGGGGGGGGGGGGGGGGAAAGGGGGGGGGGGGGGGAATGGGACCGGGAGCGGTGACTCTGGCTGCTGCCTGGGCTTCATCACTGCTGCGCCAAGGTCTGCTGTTCCTCTCGGTTATGTGGCAGTTGTCAGCGCCTTAGTGGAAACCTTGAGCGGGTTTGGGGGGTGCTTCCCCCCCCCCCCCCCCCGGTGTTGCAAGCTGTGGGGCTGCCCTGGGGCTGGGGTTGGCCCCAGAGCCCCGTCCCTCTGCAAGCTGCTGTGTCCCCTGCACGAGGCCTGGCTGTGGCCCCCCGTCGCCTGCCTCTTTCCGAGTGACCCTCCTCTTCCTCCTCCTGTCCCGGGGAGCTGCATCCTCCCCAGGGCCGGCCTCATCCACGGAGGTCCCCATGCCTCTCCTGGCATTGGTGAAGATGTGGGACCATGGCCGCTGCCCCCCATCCTGTGCCCACCCCTATTAAATGGCCTCGGCTGCGGGCGGGAGACCAGTGCCGGAGTCTGGTCCAGAGCAGAGACCGGGGTGCGGGGATCTGGGGACCTTGGGGCTGAGCCTGGCAGCCGGGAAGGGAGAGGAGTCCCGGCATCTCCCCTGGGTGCAGAAACGAAGCCCGGGGGTCCCCCAATCCAGCCGCGGAGGAGGGCGAAGGCAGAGCCCCCCTGGCTCGCGCTGTCCCCGCTCCCGGGGCGCGAGGTGCAGCCGGGGCTGGGGCTGCCCGGGAGCCGCCGAGCCGTGCCCGGGGCCGGCTGCCGCCCTTCTGCAGCGCCCTCCCTGCCCGCCTCGGGGCCGGCGCGGAGCAGCCGCGTCTCTCCGGCCGTGCCCACTGCCAGAATAAATAGAAAGTGTTGCTGCCTTGGCAGCCCCTCCACAAAAGCCGTATTGAGCTATTATTCCCCACGTCGGCTGCGAGCACTAAAAGTGGCGCCTCGCGTTCTGCCATCTAATGACCCTTCGCAGTCTCCTACAGATGTTTTCTATGACTTACAGCTCCTTTTCCAGCAGCCCTGTCCGCAAAAACAAGAGGGGCCACTTTAATTCCAATTAAATACCTCCAGCTAAGCAAACAGAGTGCGGCAGGGCCTGGGCACGGCGCGGCCGACAGGCCCGGCCCACGGAGTCGCTGAGTCTAGACTCCAGATGTGCTTTCGCCAGCCTCCAGTGTCCCATGGAAAACGACGCCGGCCGTGCCGCGGAGCGCCGGGCTCTTCCCCGCGCAGGGCCCACGGAGGTGCCCGGCGGGGGACAGGGGACCGAGGCTGCTCTCGCTGCTGGGTGTCTCCAGCCTGTCTTGCCGCAGGGATGCTCCGTCACGGCTCGCTGTGCCCCGCGGAGCTGCGTGGGAGCCCGGAGCATCCTCATCGTCGCTGCCCGCAGAGCCCAGGGCCGCTCGTGACAGCGGTGCGTGTGGCAGGAGCACAGCAGCGAGCCAGGAGCATCCCGAGGGCTCTCGCCCTGCCAAGGGGAGCGGAAAGCTGGCGGAGGGCAGAGCGGGGTCACCATGCCCGGGGCGCCCGGGGCCCTGCCCGGTGCGATAACAGGGCCGGGGCAGGGCCGGAGGAAGGAAGCGCGGCGGCCCCGGGAAGGAGCCGGCGCCGAGGGCCGGGCGCCGCGGCCGGTCCCGGGCTCCCGTGGCCGCACCTGGGCCGGGCGCCGCGCCTGGCTCCGCTCTGTCTGGGCGGCTGCCGCGCCACCTTCCCCCTCGCCGCGGGGGCCCTCCGGCCGCGGAAGCATGCCGGCTCCGGCAGGAAGCCTCTGCCGGCCCGGCCGGGCAGGGGCCGAGGCGGCTCCCCCCGTGCTCCCCCCGCCAGCTCCCGGCGCATGGGGCCGAGCCGAGGCTTTGCCCGCAGCCCCTTCCCGCGCTGCCGGGCATCTCCACCGGGGCACTGCTGCTCAACCCCGGCGGGATGGGATGGGATGGGATGGGATGGAGCGGGATGGGATGGGATGGGACGGGCTGCAGCGAGCACCCAGGGCTGGAAACGTCGAGCACTGGGGCAGCCGGGCACTGGGGCAGGACCCCGGTGCTGCCGGCCCTGAAGCCCCGCCGGGCCGAGCCGCTGCGGCTCGCGGGCTGGCGCAAGGGCCGAGCGCGCCCGTGCCATCGCCCTGTCCCCCGGCTGGGTGCCGGGTGCCGTCCGGCAGCGCTGGCCCGCGCGGCTGCAAGCGAGCGGGGAGAGGAAGCAGCCGGGAGCAGCCCCGGCCCGCGCCCGCCGGCGAGGAGGGGCAGGAAGCTGGAATAAATCCCAGGAAGGGCCGCGCGGCTCCAGCCGGTCTGGGCTGCAGCGGATGGAGCCGGGGCCGGGCGGGAGGGGGCCGCGCGGG
The DNA here is from genome assembly GCA_003342895.1 of Casuarius casuarius. Taxonomy (NCBI): domain Eukaryota; kingdom Metazoa; phylum Chordata; class Aves; order Casuariiformes; family Casuariidae; genus Casuarius; species Casuarius casuarius. Next base: position 1,205,703 of record PTFA01000285.1, on the reverse strand, counting down.
CGCTTTCTCAGGCCGCGGCCCCGCTCCAGCTGCACCGCAGCCAGGGCAGCAGGACGAGCCCGGCAGCGGCACGCGGGGCGCGGGGGT
>PTFA01000285.1:1170280-1193621 GCA_003342895.1 Casuarius casuarius | reverse complement strand
CCCCACGGGCTGCCCCGGCCGCCCCGCTGACGGCTCCACTCTCCTCGCAGGGAAGCTCCGGGCCGGATTCCCGCTGCCCACCGCGCACCGCCTCCGCCTGCTCAACCCCCGCGTCACGCTGCAGGAGGTGGGTGCCGTGTCCTGCATCGTCCCGCGTCCCACAGCCTGCATCCCACGTCCTGCACCTCATGTCCCACATCCTGCATCCCACAGCCCGGATCCCACACCCTACGTCCATGTCCTGCATCCCACAGCCTGCACCCCGTGTCCCGTGTCCTGCATCCCACAGCATAGATCCCACGTCCTGCACCCCGTATCCACATCCTGCATCCTGCACCATGTCTTGCATCCCATGTCCTGCACCCTGTGTCCCGCATCCCACACCCTGCATCCTGCATCCCACAGCCTGGATCCCACGTCCTGCACCCCATGTCCACGTCCTGCATCCCACACCCTGCACCGTGTCCTGCATCCCACAGCCTGCACCCCGTGTCCCACATCCTGCATCCCACAGCCTGGATCCCACATCCCCTGTCCCCACATCCTGCATCCCACTGCCTGTATCCCGCACCCTTCACACATGTCCTGTGTCCACATCCCGCATCCCACACCCTGCGCCGTGTCCTGCATCCCACACCCTGCGCCCCGTGTCCTGCGCCATGTCCCACGTCCCGCTCACCCCACTCCCGCCAGGGCTTCGCACTCATCGCCACGGACCTGCAGTACGAGCCCTGAGACGACACCGCGCGTGACCACGATGAGCCGGGCCGCCGGCCCCACCGAGCCGTCCCGCTGAGCCGTGCCACCGCCCTGCCAAGGTGCCCCCGAGCCGTCCCGCCGTCCCCGCTGTTCCCCACGGCCAGGCGGGAGCCAGCGGCTGTGCTGCAGCCACCTGCCCGTGGGGCCCGGCAGCCCCCCGCCTCCCCCGGCGCCTCGGCAGGGATTAAACTGGCTGCATCGCTCCGCCCGGCGTCACGGCTGTGTCCTCTCTGCCCGAGCGCGGCGTCCCCTGCCCCGCGGCCCAGGCAGGGGCCCGGTCCCGGTCCCGGCACCGGAGCCCGGTCACGCTGCGGCGCCCCGAGGCGGCTGCAGCAGCTGCACGGCTGCTTCCCCCGGCGCCCACGCGAGGGTGCTCCTGCCCGTGGCCTCCGCCGCCGAGCCCGCTGCGCCCGCCGCGCCCGCCGCCGGCCCTGCTCCCCCCGGGACGAGCCCGCCGGCCCGACACGGGCTCCGGAGCAAGCGGAGCCGGTGCCCCATGCACCGGGCAGCAGCCCAGCGCTCGCCCGGGCTCGGCGCGTCCCCAGGAGGCTCAACATGTCCCCAGGAGGCTCAGCACGTCCCCAGCCCTGCACCGGGGCCCCGGGACCACCCGGCTCGTGGCCTTGTGTCTGCGTTTGAGCCTTTGGGCAATCGGGACCCCCCCCATCTCCCCCCCGGCAGTGCCATGCCACCACGGCTGCGGCCCAGGCAAACCCCTCCCGGCTCCAGCTTCTCTTCGGTTTGGGGGTTTAGGCTCAGCTCAGCGCGGGAGCCGGGTGCTGCAGCAGCACCCCAGCACCCATGGGTGCCCAGCTTCGGGGGGGGTGGCTGCAGCGGGAGGACGGGCGCCCTGACCCAAAGGGCCCGGCCCGGGGACGGACGGGGGCGGGGGGGGCCGGGACGCCCGAGCGGCCGCTGCCCAGCAGCCGCATCGCCCCGCGGAAGGACCACAGCACCACCGGCAGCTCCAACGACAGAGTTTATTAGTGGCCTCACCTCCACCTGCAAACCGAAGCAGTCGCCGCTCGCCCTGCGGCGCGGGCAGCGGGTCCTACGCGGGGCGCGCGGGGCCCCGGCGCGGCGCGGGGGGGGGGGGCTGGCGGCAGGGCCAGGCAGGCCCCCGGGGCTGCGCGGACCCCCCCCCCGGCCCCCGCGCCGAGCACGGCACCACACATAAATACAGACATACAGATAACAAAAATAGCATTAGAGTATTCACAAATGAATAAAAACTACTCGGATATTTACAGCAGAGCGCGGGCGGTATGTACAGAGGTGCCGCGAGGGCGGCCCGGGTCTCCCGGCGGGCTCCCGCCAACGAGGGGCTGCTGCAGGAGCCACCCCCAGTGCCACCCCCGTGGCCCCCCCGCGGCCCCTGAGCCCCGGCCGGGGCAGAGCCGGCGGGGCCGGGCACCCTGCCGCAGCACACACCCGTCACAGCCACACCGCGGGGACAGGGACCCCTCCGCCTGCGCTATGGGGCCGGCGGCGAGGCCGGGGGGAGCACGGCCGGGGGGGGCACGGGGCAGGCACGGCTGCTCGTAGCTGGGAAGCAGCCAGCGGCTTCGCCGGCCTCGAGTGCTTCCCCCAGGGAGGCTCCCACCTCCACGCTGCCCCTTCCTGCACGGGCCAGGAGCTGCTCGGGACGCTGCCCCCCCCCGGGCTCGCCGGAGCCCCCGGTGCCGCGGGGGCCCTGCCCCTCCTGCCCCACGCCCGGGCCGCCCCCCTCGCCCCAGCTGGAGCTGGGGCCGGGGCGTGCGCGCTCCCTGCCCGCCTGCCCCGATTTAAGAGCAAAGCAAAGCGCCGGGCGCTGGCGGAGCGAGCGTGGGGAGGGCAGGACGGAGGGGGGGGCACGGGGGGGCCACACGCTGCCCCCAGCAATCTACATTCAGAGGAAGAGGGAGCGGGGGGATCCGCCGCGCCGGCACAGCCCGGGGCCTGACGCTGGTCCTGGCTACACCCGGGAGCGGCCGGAGGACGGGGAGCCGGGGCCACGGCACGCGCCGGAGGGGTCAGCGCCTGCGCCCTCGCTCTGGCTAGGGAACCTTATATTAGTGAGACATCTACACACACGCACGCACTCACACATGCAAAAATAAGTCTGTTTATTCTCCTCGAAGGGACTGAGAGGACCTGCGGGGCTGGGACACCTTCGAGCCAGCGCTGCCCCCAGCCGCCTGCATCTCCCCGGGGCTGGCGGCTGGCGGCCGAAGCGCTGCATCGGTCTCGGCGCCTTTAAAACACAACGGAACGGTAAATAAGAGAGGCTACAAGGAGAGGAGCTGGCGGCGCTGGGAGAGCTCCGTGGAGCGGGCAGCGGCCCGGAGGCGGCGGGGCTGCCCCGCCGCGGTGACGGTGCTGGGGAGCGGAGTGTAGTGGCTGGTGCGGTGCAGGCGCAGCTGTCCCGGCGGCGGGCGGACTCGGCGGCGGGTCACTTGCGGCTCAGCAGAGATCCCAGCAGAAGCACGCCTGCCACGGTCGCCCCGGTCAGGAGCCATTTGTTGAAGGTCTCCTGGCCCTTCCTTATCTCAGCAGCAGCATTATTCCCGTAGAGGTCCACGAACCGCTCCTGCGGGGACGAGAAGGAGCATGAGCAGAGGGCCAGCGCGGCACGGCACGGGTGCCGCGGGGAAGGGCTCTCCCGGCCGCACGGAGAGGGCTGTCTCCTGGCACAAGCGGCTTTAGGCCACCTCCTCCGCGAGGCTGGCGATGGCTGAGACGTCCCGCACGTGCCACCCGCGGTCACACAGATCTGCAGGATGCTCACGGCATCTCTGGGCCAGGCCACGGGCCTTCCTCCGGCCGCCTCGTCTCTGCTGCCTTCTGCGGCTCTCGCTCTCCACGTTCGGGAGAGGGAGACGCAAGGCGGGGGAGCAGGAGGCCCGGGGCTGCCAGGCTCCTCAGGCAGGAAAGCAGCGGTGGGGACGGAGCGGGTGACAGCAGCCTTGTGCTTCCCTGCTCTGAATCATGCACAGGGGAAGGGGGAAGCACAGGACCAGTCATGAGAGAAGCGGATGCCAGAAGGGATTTGCGAGGAGAACACGAGGGCAGGGCAGAAGATGCATCACGTGCTCTAGGCTCTCTAAAATTAGCATCAAAGTGCGATAGAAATCACTGCAGCAGGAAAAAGCTGGGCTTTATTCCGCTGCCGAGGTCTGAGGGAGCAGCAGTACAGCTGGTGCCTATGGCTACGGTACGAGCACAGACCACGTCTCCCCGTGGCTTTCGGGTCCAGAGCAGATCCGCCACCTCCCCTTCCCCCAGCCAGACCCCGGCAAGGCAACGCTCCCGCGGCCCGGGCCGCGGCAGGTTACTCCACAACACGCTCTGCATTTCGCATTTCAGCTTCGCGAGTCATCGCGGCGAAGCCAGCCATCCCGGGTGGAGAGATTCCTGCCTTCCCGGGAGTTTCAGGAGACGGGGCCAAACACGAGCCCAGCCAGGAATGCAGTCACTCCGGACCGGCCCGTCTGAGCTGACCTCCTCCCCAGCCCTCTGTCTCCGGAGACGCAGGAACCGGGCAGATTTAAGTGCCACGGCGCAGCAGATCGGCGCGGCCCTTCTGCCCGCCGAGGCCCCCCGGCCCCAGGCGCCCCGGCACGCGGCCGGAGGAGGCCTCGCAGCCCGGAGACCCGCGTCGCCGGGGTTTCGTGGGTGAAGCACAATGCTGGCTGCAGGCCAGGGGCGGAGCGGGCTGCTTCGCTGCTCGACAGGTTCTTCCAACGCAGACCGGCGGCCCAGGTGGTTTGAGGCTGGTGCTACACACAAAGGTCGATGGGAACCATTTCTTTTAAACGGCTGCTGAACAGCTGCATTCGAGTCCGCCCGGCTAAGCGGGCAGCCGGGATTGCCAGGACCCGGCTGTCCACCCCAGCCCCTGCACCGCCGCGAGCTGAGCGGCTCCGGCCCGAGGGCCGCGTGCTGTTTGCAGTGCAAGCAGGGATCCAAGTTCAGCCACCGGGCAGACAGCACAAAGGAAGGAACTTTACACCCCAGCGCCTCCGAGGTTTATCAGAGCCCGGCAGGAACGCCAGGGCTACGGAGCCGCGCAGCTCCGGCCTCAGGGACCGCTTCCAACTCGGCGGGCCAGAGAGCAGGACGGCTCAGGCTAACTTTGTTTCCTTTCGCTAAGGAAGCAGGCCCTCCTCCCCGCCGCGCCGGAGAAACCGGCACAGCGCAGCGAGACAGCCAGCGCCGTGCACCTCCCTTCCCCGGGGACGGCCGCTCTCCTGGGAGCCCTCGGGGGAAGCGTGCAGGCAGCTCCTGGCGCGGGGGCCGCTTTCCCAGGAGCCCGCTTGTGCTGCCCCTAGAGCCCATCTTCCCAGCAAGGTCCCTGCTCCCTGATAAATAAATACAATTCCAGTAATCCGGCTGCTCTGGGAAAGCAGAGATAAGCCCAGCTGACGCCATGCCCATGTCACGCCTCACCCCGGGGCCTGCCCGGCCCGTCGCCCCGCAGGGAGCTGCCTCCCCTGCTGCCCACGGCCCCCGTGACGCGCGATGGCTGCTGCCACGGGATCCATCTACACGCGAAGACGTAAAACGATCCCTTTTCTATAGGGTAAGGGAAACGGGATTTGCAAGGGCAAATCTGTCTTGGTCACACCACGTACAAGCAGTCCACGGGCTTTCCGACGCCTGCCCCAGCAGCGCCTCCTCCACTGCCCCGCTGCCTTAGCCCCTCTCTGTGCAGCATCCTCAGCCCGAGTTATCGACCCCCCCAACCGGGCAATGAGCACTTCAATAATAGCCCAGGCGATCTCTGTATTTCGGCACCCGCCCCTGCCCCATCCACTCTGCTGTCCTTCGAAGCTCTTTGCCTTCCGTGAAGTCCCGTCTCCAGGATCTCACGCCTCCGTCCCTCACCAACGCAGCCCGGGGACGGGGCACCCTGCCAACCCGCACCCCGCCAGCCCGCTGCGGGCCCGGCCCCGTCGCAGCCCCGCTCCAAGCTTCCTTCGGGAGCACGACAGCCGCCCCAGCGAGCCCCATCGCCGCCCAGGGCAGCAGCAGGCCGGCGGCTTCCCCTCGGGCCAGAGAAAAGGGTGACGGGTCCTGCCCCCTCCGCAGCCCCCCCGGCCAGGCGCTCGCCCAGGGCCACGGCACGGCCTTCGCTGCAGCTCCCCACCCGAGACGCTGCCGTTGTGCCAGCGGTAAATACCTGCGCTTCGGAGAGCCGACAGCATCCCGCCTAGCAGGGCTGTTTGAAATGCCTTAATGGCAGCCATCTAAACATAAAGGAAGGCAATTGCCAGCTTGCTGCTCGGCCCTTGTCCCAGGAAGAAGGTCAAGGAGCCACAAAACAGCAAGTGATTTACTGCAGGAGAGGGAGGGAAGCCGATTCCAACCCCAAGGAGGGGATATTTTTAATTACGGCACAGGAAACCTTTCTGCTGATACATGGTGACAAGCAACAGAGCAGGGACAGAACATGGCAAGCGGCAGCGAACCGAGAGCAGGCTGGGGAGGACAGGGGACACGGGAGAGCTGGGGCACGTGTACGTGCAGAGCACACAGGCTTGTCCAAAAACGCCTGGTTTTGGAGTGCCTTGACTGCCCAAATAACATCGGTCTGTGCCGGGGCCTTCGCTGCCTCCCAGGGAGCAAGGCCAGGCTGGCTGCCTGCGCAGCAGGGCCGGGGCAGGGCCCCCCCGCCACCCCCTCAGCCCTGCTCCAGCATCCAGGCCTCTTAGCGGGACCAAGCACAGAACCGAGCGCGGGGAGAGGGACCCTGGGTCTGCGCCTGGGAAACCCGCAGAAGGGTAAAACACATCCCCGCGCCGCCAGCCGCTGCCCCGGCCCCCGCCGCGGCGCAGAGAGGAGGTGCAGCCGCGCGCCGAGGGCCGGCCGCCCCCGCCACCGCGCTCCCTCGCGCCGCCAGCCGCCCAGGCTCTCCTGGCAGAGCGGCGAGGTGCCCTGGCCCTGCGGCTCCTCGGGCAGCACAAACGGCTCCAGGAGGGAGGTCAGGAGAAACGGGCTCTTCTGCCGGGTGCTGCAGCCCTGAGGCACCTCCTGCGGCAGCAGGCGCCAGGGGAGGGGAGGACACGCCGCCGGGGGGCAGCGGCTGCGGGCCGCGTTTGACCCCCTGCGCTACCTTTTCGCCGGTACGTGCCCCGGAGCTTGGGCAAAGCCAGTTCCAAGAAGCCTGTTTTGGGCCCTTAGTTCTGAGAAAAGGAAGTGTTTGCTGAACAAGAGATAAATGGCATACGGTGAACCGAGAGCTATCGGGTGCTACAGGCGCAGAAGAGCACAAGAGGCTGGTGCGGGGAGGGAGGGGAGGGGACACCCATCCCTCGCCTTCCCGCAGGACCACGGCAGCGGCGGTCGGAGAGGCGGCTCCAGGCTGCCCGGCACCGGTGGACATGAGCCTTTCCCCCCGAGGAGCCACCGACAGCTCAGTGGCTGCAGAACTACAAGCACAGATGTGTCCCCTGGGAATAGCTCAGCGATCCCAGGACAGGGGGAGTGGGAAAACAGGCAAAAGCATCCTCTCCCCCTATCCTGGGAGCAGGCTGAAGGTTAGGGAAAGGCAGCTCGCTCCGTTCCCACACCACCCCGTGCCTCGGCTGCTCTGCACCTGAAGCCCAGCACGCCGAGTACTAATTTTGACCTCTCCGGCCCTGTGTTTGGGATCCCAGGCTTGCCCAGACACGTCCAGATATTTCTGGCCTCCCCCGTCACCTTTATCTGAGAGGAAATATTTGGAATTCCTGAGCCGCTCAAAAGGAGGACTCTGGTAGCAACAGCACGTTACTGTCTCAATCGCCCTCTTTGTGTCCGGCCGGGACAGGCTGTTCCAGCACAGGCTCTCAGCACCCACCACATCCCCTTCCCCGCCCCCGGGTGACAGACGCATCCGAGAGGAGGATGCTCCGATGCCGGCGATGGGGAAACAGCGAGAGCTTATGCCTACACGAAAGGCAATCCCTAGGTTTCACTTCTCCTCCTCCCGCAGCGCTGGTGAAGGACGTAACACCTCCCCGCCTGAGCCCACGGCCGCGTTTGCTGCGGGCTCCCTCGCAGCGACGCGTGCCCGTCTCGGGGGGGACGGGGGGCCCGGAGACCCGGATTCCCGACGCACGCTCCAGCGGCACCTTCCACCCCGCAGGGCGCGGGCGGGTGAGGCTCTGCGGCGCTGAGGGCCTCCCGCCCGGGCACCAGCTGCCCAAAGACTCTCAAGGCACCTAACGCGGTTTAAACGAACACCCAGACCAGAGCGGACAGCCGTTTATTCCGACCACTTCAGAACGCCGCCGCCTCCGAGGGGAGATGCGGCCGCTTCTTAAGCACTGATCAGTTGTGTTACATGACAGTGCAGCGGACAGAAAACACAATTCTGTCTGACCAAAAACGCTCTGCATCTCGGGGGAAGAGCGGATCTCTCAGATGCAGGGTTTAGCTGGGACGGCGGCCACATCCTGTCCTGAAAGCAGCAAGGGGAAGACCCGAGGTTTCAGCCCGCTGCTGCTCTCCGTGTCAGAGCTCCAGCCGGTTTCATTCACCGGCACCGGCTGAACCACCACCAGCCGCCCGAGCAGGAGGACATTAGTTGCTAGATCCTATTCAGGGCAAGTGAAGCAGACCAAGTTCCTCTTTCAAGATAAGCTGCTACATTTGGGGAAAGAGGATTCAGCAAGTAGCGCTGAACCATGCAGGCAGGTGAAGGAAGCAGATGCGAGCAATTAATCCCCATCTGGTCTGTTCTGAGCCAGGGCAGAGCGGGAAGGGGGGGGGGCAGTCGGCTGCCAGGGGAACGCGGGAGTTTGGGCACTCGGGGCTTCCCTTGCACGGAGAAGGGAAGAGTCTGGCGGTCCCTCGGACACCAGCCTGAAGCTCTGAACACCAGGAACGGAGAGCTGGGCTCTAACCAGCCTAGGAACGGTGAACCGGTGGCACGTGGTCCGCCTTCAACACGGAGACTGACTCCAGCAGGAGCTACAGAGCCTCACTACACACTTGACCCCCAGCCCGAAAGGGTCCCCGCTGCCACCGCAGCCCCCCCCAGCAGGCCGAGACGGGGAGACTCGCTGCAGGGTCACCCTGGGCTCGGGGGGGAGACGGCAGAGCTCGGCGGAGGCGACCGCCCCTTTGGCGCACAACGTGCCACGGAGAGGAAGCCGGCCCAGACCGGGCTCGGCACCTCTACGGGGGAAACACACTTTCACGTGAGAGAACACACCTTCCGAGACAGGCACCCCAGCGACCAGCTCAGCCCGTACAAGACTTCCCGCGCAAGAATCTTAATGTGCTTTACCAAAAATTAGTTGGCTCTGCAAAGCCTCCCGCAGAGTAAGTCAATATTATTCCCAGAGAGATCGAGAGAGGTGCAGAGAGGTTAAGTGATTTGCCTAGAGTTGCATAAAAGTCAGCAGCATGATCCACAGCATCTGACTCCCGATCCACATGCTGTGGTCATGAGGCAATGTTTCACTTGAAAACAAGGCGCTGTTTCTGCTACACCTTAGCAGTAACACAGCTGTAGTTACAGTTAAGAGGTCTAACATCAGCCGCCGGCCAGGCTTGGACTCGTCTGCATGAACAGACATTCGTTAATGAGATGCTGGAAACAGCTTTGTGCTGAGGGAAGCGAGACAAGCGTGGAAAAAGAACGGCAGCAGCACAGCGCAGACCAAAACAAAGCCCGGCATCGACAGCAACGCGTTCCCAGAGCCCCTTCGGGCTGCCAGCTCACCGCACGGGACCGGCATGCACAAACCTGCAGGTGAAGCACACTGGGAAAAGGCAGCGAGATCTTTCAGAAAACTGAAAACAGAAATATTCCCAAAGGCCGCCACCAGAATCCTGTAAACACAGCGCGGAGCAGCGCGGCCCTGTGCGACTGCCAAGGCACAGGAGACGCCGGGAGGTCCTGCCTGCCCTGCTCCACCGGAGCATCCAACCCCCAGGCTCCTGTACACGCACATGGCCCTAACCTAACCCAACCCTGCCTCGAGCACAGGCCCTAGAGGGACAGCAGTGACACCGAACACGGTTGCGCCGGCCACGCCGCGCTGCGGGGAGCACGGGGACAGGGGGACAGCGTGATCCTCGCCTCAGGTGTGCCATGCCAAGGAAATGTGCTGAGCTGCTCCTGCTCCGAGCCCTGCTGCTCCGGCCCCGTGGCTCCACCTCAGGGCAGCCGGGGACTGGGAGCAGCGCTGGGGACAGCCGCGCTGGCTCGCAGGTGCCGGCACTCCAGGGACTCAGCTTTAGCTGTCCTGCAAAGAGCGACCTGCAGGGAAGCAGCCGGCTAATCCCAACGACGAGGGCAGGGAACGCTGGCTCTGCGGCAGGCCTGCACGCCGGGAAGCCTGTCACTGCGAGGGATGCAGCCGCACACTGCAAAGGGTTAAACAAGCACATCCCCACCTCTCCTCCCACCCCTCGGCAGCCGCATGCTCAGCAGCTCGGTCCCACCCGGCGCTGGGGACGGCAGAGGCTGTCCCGGCTGCGCTAGCGGGGTACCAGGGTGGACGTCGAACGAACAGGACTTCGGTACGTGAGAGCCGGAGCCGGCTCTTTTCCAAGCAGAAACAAACCTTCGCTAGCACATTCCGGCCTTAATCCTCACCGCGGCAGCGTCCTGTCAGACTGGTTTCATCACCAGCTCCAGGGAGCCTGCAGCAGCCCCGCACCACTCAGCACAACTCCAGCATCTCCCAAACCCAGGAAAAGGGCTGTGACGACAGCTGTGACCCCCTTCCCTGTCCCACGGGACTGCTGCGCATGGCAGGAGCCTGGAGAGAAGGGAATTGCTCCATTTCAGAAACCTGCTGAAACATTAATGTGTGTTAAAGCAGGAGATGGTGCGAATGACTAATCTACTTGCATCCATCTTTCATCAGTGAGTCTCCCAGAACTAACCGGGCTGAGACCTCCCGGCAGCGCCGAAGCCGAGCGCGGCAGCGGGCTCAGGGGAGCAGGCGAACGCCCTCAGCACAAAGGCACAGCCAAGAACACAGGCCGAGCCGCATCCACTCAGGAGATTAGCACCCGCTGGGAACGGGATTGTTTTGCAAAGGGCATTAAACGGAACAGTCCGAGGGAAGACGGTCTCTCTGATGCTTCTCCCCGCTGGACAGATGGTGTCTGAGCCCGACGGGCAGCACGGCCGCCTCCTGTGCGAGGGGCACGCGCTGGGGGCAGCCGAGACTCCCGGCTTGGTTTCACGGTTATCCGGAGCCTGCGATGCCGGGGAGCCCAGCACAGGGCCAGCGCCTCTCCAGGGCCCGCCGTGCCTGCGACGCCCCGGGAACAAAGCTCAGTTTTCACCTTGTCACAACTTTTCCCAAACATTACGCAGCTCCTGTGCAATCAGGCCCTTGTGTAACTATGGGGAAACCTGTGCTAAGGGACACCGTGTGCTTACGCGCACCCGAGTGCGAGCTCAGAAAGGAGTTCCCTCTTCTCCAGGGCAGAGCTAGGCGATCCTCAGCTCTCAGCAGCCCTCGGCCAGGCCCTGAGCCTTACCCCGGCCCCGCTCTCGGGGAAAGCCAGCACTGCCAGGCGCTTCCCCAACGAGGCGGCTGCAGGGCATCCCGGTTCCTTCGCCCCGCAGGAGGTGGGTCACCGGCACGGCATCCCGGCTCTCCGGCATCCCAGGGGAGCACCAGCCAAAGCCCACCGCTTCCCGCCTCAGCCCGAGCGTCTCCCAAGGCTGCTACAGTCCTCCCATGCCACTTGGATGGAAAAGGGGAAAGGGCGGAGGGGAAGGAAGAAGATGTGCTCATTCTGTTTTCACTTCCTGTTAGCCCACAGGCTGAATCATTCGAGGCTTCATATGAAGTCGCTTTTAGCAAAATCCTTGCTGACTTGAGCGGAGGAAGCAGCACGGGGAGCTGAGGCAGCGAATGCAAGAGAGCAGCGCGGCACACGAAGGAGACTGCGCTCTGCTCCGGGCACCCAAACATGCGGGTGCATGAAGTGATCGCTTGCTGCTGGAAGCTTCCAGAGGAGGTCAGTTGGTCGAGTAAACGCAATTAGCTCCCCCGACACGTTCGGCACGCTTGTGAGCCACACCAGTACAGGACGCGAGCGCTTGCGGCACTGGGATGACTGCTGACTTGTGGGTAGCAACATCCCATTTTCTTAATACGCAAGTTATATGTCACCCAGAAAATACCCAGGGCCACATACGCACCCAGCTTCCACATCCTCGCCCCAAGTGAGCCAGCCCGCCACGAGTTACCCATGCAGCACGCTCACGTCACGTACTGCCACCGGCCTTTCCCCCTGCACAGGAACACTTGCAGGATCCCCAGCCCCTTTCAGCGCAAGCGATGACAAAAAGCACAGAGACGTGCAAATGGGACCAGGGTCGTTCCGGAACTAGCAAAGCGCAGACCACCGTCCCGCTGCCCGCTCCTGCCAAGCACGGCGTCAGCTGCACTCAAACCAAATCCACCCCGGGCCCCGCGAGCGCCCCGGACCCTGCCTTTCGCCTCCCGCAGAGCCCGTCACCCTGCACCGGAGAGGACAGCTCTCGCTCAAAACTCCTGCGTGTTGCCAAGTTGCCATATTCTGGAGTATTTGATTTCAGTCCTAAGAGCACCTGGCTGGCAGCGATACAGGGCAGAGGGAACCCGGCTGCTCTTTGCTCGCGGCCCTGCACAGGGGACACCTGCCTGGCTCGCCCTGACCTCAGAGCCGCGGCCGCGGGGAGAAGGGGGAGCCCCGGCCCGGCCCAAGGGACGGCTGAGCTCGGAGACCGGCCCCTCCTCCCGCAGCAGGCTCTGCGTCTCGAGGGCTCATCTCCCTGAGCAGGATGCTGATGCCAGAAGCTACCTACTAATTGGATCTACTTAAGTCAGAAGCTACGTCTGCAGACACAGCTGAAACACAAGCTTGAGCACGAAGGAGGATAATGCAATAAATTCAAGCAGCTCTCCCCAAGGGAGTCAAACAGACCCCTGAGCTTCCCTCTTCTCAAATACGGCTTATTACCCTTCCTTGGGCAAGCTGCGTTAATGCAGGGACAGCTATCGAAATAGGAACAGCATAATGTCTGCTGAAATGCAGCTCGTAGGTTCAATACCACGCTCAGCCGGCTCCCTGCTCCCATTAGCGGGGGGAAGAAAGACCAGTACAGCACAACGTGCAAATAATCCCAGTGGCCACGGGAGCCTCTCTGGTTAACGCTCTGAATTCTGCCCGCTCCTCCCTCCCTCGCTGCCCTGGAGGCAGACGGCAGCACGGAGAGCGCTGGGTTTCCCATTAGAGAGATCCTGAGAGACAGCGCTGGGCTGGTACACGTGAGCACGTGTCCGAGGGCAGACACGGGCGGCTGGAGATGCCGGCTGCGCGGGGAGCGGCGCGGGCGTCTCCGCCTGGAGGCAGTCCTCCCAGCGCCGCTCAGCCCGCGCGTTTCTTTTCTTTCCAACTAAATTAAACATGAGGATAAAATAAGCAAAATACCTAAAAATAAAAAATAAAGTGAGCATTTCTGCAGCACAACTAGGTCACGGCTCCCCGGCGCGCGAGCCGCGGCAGCCCGCGCTCTGCCTCTGAGCCTCCCGGGTTCAGAGCTGCCGTCCCTGGAGACGGTGCCCTCCCGAAACCCACACCTGCTCCCGCAGCCCCAGCTGGGCCGTCTGCTAACGGCTCTGCCGCGCTCCGTGCCCGCGCCCAGCCCCGCGGCTCTGCCCATGCGCGAAGGGCAGCCCTTCTCCCCACCTGAACACCGCCACGACGCACGGCCGCCCCGGAGGGCCAAACCGAAGCGGCCCTGGCGCGGCCCCGAGACCCCCCCTCCCTCTTCGCCGGCCCACCAGAGCCCGTGGCGCACGGCGGAGCGCGCGCGTCTCCAGCAAGTGCGGCCTTCAGCTTTAGTGCTGAGCGTCTCAAGGACGTTCAGCAGCTCGGCTTTGGAGACGCTCTGACCAGCAAATGCCACCCTGCACGTCCCGCCAGGCAGGCAGCGGGGAGGCTGGGAAAAAAGGAACGCGCTTTCCCTCTCCAAGGACAGGGCAGCAAATCAAGGAGTGCCCTGGCACAGAGGGACACTGTTTCCCTTTCATGCCTCCGTTATCAGCGTTAATCTTTAGTCATTCAGAACAATAGTGTTTAAGGGTAACATCCCTCTCGGGAGGGGGGAGGAGGAGAGCTGGCTGCTTTCCTGCCACGCAGCGCAGCGAGGATACCTCGGTGCTGAATCACCCCAGGATGGTGACATGGTGACAGCAGCGGTACTTCCCCACGGCTACCAGGGTCACCGGAGGGGACGAGAGCAGCCCCTCGTCTGCGGCCGTGCCAGGAGTCACCAGCCAGCCCGTCCCCCTCGGTCCCTCTCGGCTCTGCAGGGCTGTGCTGCCACGGCCGATAGCCGTCCCTCCCCCAGTCTCCGGCTCCTCCTGGGAATGCTCCGGCTTCTCCGTTAGCGGGGACATAGCTACTAGAGAGTCCTTGTAACAGCAGGATGGGGCTATTCTTGCAGCCTTCAACAACTTGGAAGCCCAGGCAAGGGCCTGGAAACACCGCGCCACCCCTCAGCCTGCACCACGCCGGTGCCCGGTGGGCTGCAGGGATGTCCCCCCTCTTGGGCGTGAGCCACGTACGTAAACCACGCGGGAGCTTTGCACAGGTTTTGCCCAGAAATCTGGTGCAGCCGAGCACCCCGGACATGCAGGACAACTGCAGCTTCCACAGTGGAAACAAGAAGTCATCGCTCCTTTCCACCCTTCCTGCCAAGGCCTGACAGCTCATCCCGGCCGAGCAGGCGAAGACGCCCAGGCAGCGCCCAGGCAGCGCCCCAAACTGCAGCCTCAAACAGGAGCAGGAGACGATCACGAAGCCTAACATTATGCAGAGCAGCTGTGAATACACAGCAGTAAAAACCAGTTTGTTAATTATGCGACTTTTTTTTTTAATGATACTTGGTTGTTTGCATTTAAAAAAGAAAACCTCTCTTCGCAGAAGTACTTGAGAAATGGGAGCCCTCGCAGGCTCCCCGGGGAGGGCAGGACGCGCTGTCCCCCGCTCCGAGGCGCGGGGTTAAGTGGGCTGCTCTGAGTCACAGGCCGGCAGTGACAGACCTAGAGCCAGATCAGGAGCGCGGCCTCCCCGGCGCCTGCTCTAATCACAGATCTCAGAAATGTAATCAGGCCGCACCACACATCGCGAGGCAGCGAGGAAAACAGAGGGCCCCAAAACAAGAAGCGAGTCACCAGGGTGAGGAACAGAGCTCTGCAAACGCGTCCTTCCATCTTTCACTTTCTAGCGGCAGGAATGCGGTGCTGGGCCGGGACAGGAAGCAGCAGTGGAAGTCATTCCAATGGCATTTCCTGGAGCGCGCTCCAGCAAAGCCTCCCGCTCCCAGGCAGCCGGAGAAGCTGCCAGAAAGCTGCACGCGGAGCCGAGCGCTCACACGACCCCCCCGTCACGACGCGGCTACCTGCGGCTAGCCGGGCTGTCCTGCCCCCGGGAGCCCGAGCTGGGCTCCTGCAGAAAGCCACAACCATGCTGCAGTTCCGGGAGCCGGGGGAGCACTCGGTGCTGCAAGGGGACACAAGGGACTCGGCTGGCAGGGAGAGCAGTATTTTTTCGTCACAAGCAGGCAGTGACAATGGGGATATCATCTCAGCGCAAAGGACACGTACCATAAAACCATTACAGAGGACAGAGTAAAAAGCTGTATCTCAGATAAGCTTTGCAGACCACCAGCTGGGCTCCATCTCTGAGACAGCAAAGAGCATCCTCTGGTTATCTCCACCCACTTCCTCGCGCACAGTCGGCTTTGCAATGTGCTGGCCAAAACTTGGAACTGAGGGCTTTGATCTACAAGGGGAGCAGTAGCGCCTGGATGCCCCGGAAACTCGGTGTGTTGCTACTCACTCAGGTGATGCCAAAGCGGCAAAGCTCTGGAAAACACCCCTCTCCTCCGAGGTGGCTCACACAGCGCAACAGGCGCCTCTTTGGCTCAGGCCACGGACACCTGGCGCTGGAGTTTTTTTCAGTATCTCAGAACACAGCAGCAGAATTCAAACTTGCACTAATCTCAGACTGTCCAGACAGCCTGAGCCGGCAGGACCCGAGCTTCACAGGGCAGCCAGGATCTGCTAGAAAACGTGGTGGGTGCAGGGCAGGATAGTCCAGGACATCTGGACAAGTGGATCTGGGACTCTTCATTTGCATAAATACACGAGGTTTTCAGCGGAGAGACTACCTTCAAAGTCTGACGCGAGAGTCTAACCTCCAGCAAACATTGCATCACAAGCTGCTGGCACGGGAGGGAGAGGCTCGGCCTCCCAGGCGAGCCGTTTGCAGCAAGGTGTAGCAGCCACAGGTGTGGGCGCAAGGTCAAAAAACATTTCTGAAGAGCTGAGAATCGAAGTCTAACTCTAAACCTGAAACCATTCAGAAGGCTGGAACTAGAGCACAGGATGAAATCCCAGCTGCATGTCTGTCATATGACACAGTCTGAGTCATTTCTTATCATTCAAGACAAAAAAAGTTAAAAAACTAGAAAACGAGTTTGCTATACTGACATCTTCTAAGGGTTTTCCCCAGACAGAACCACAAGCCTCCGTTCCACTGCAGAGCAACACGACACGCTCAGCCCTGCACGCTCAGCCCTGCACGCTCAGCCCCGCGTGGCAGGGGACCACCGAGAGCTCAGGATTTACAGGAGCAACATGGGAAGTCGCTCCAGCCAGTCCATCCTCCTTCAGTCCTGTCCAGTTTGTCCGGATTCAGATGTTACAGACTCGTGACAAAGATGCTGCATGCTTTCAATCCCGGCCTGACACAGACCCTTGATGCTGGTCCCTATCACACGCTCTGCAAACGAGAAAACCTTTGCCTGTGTCCACAGACCTGTCTCCAAGCTCCCACAGAACACCGTATTCAAACCCCACTCGGAAGGTGGATTTAGCCTCCAAGGAAGGCCTGTCATCCCCCGGAGGGTCACAGCAGGACAGGACACCTTGGATACGTCTCTGTCAGGTGCAGAGCAGAACTACTGCTCATTTCCTCTCTCAGACATACCAAGCATGGTCAGCACACCTCTGCTTGCCAGGCTTTCCAGTGTACCTTGTGTTTCCCCGCCGTGTTCCCTCTCACCACATTTGTTATCTACAATTCCTTTGATCACTACTGGGTTCACTGTTTAAAATTTACAGCTACTGGAATTTGGTCCTGGTCAAAGTAGTTGCTGCAGGAAAATGTCCTATCCAGTTTTGACAGCTCACGCAGGCAGCAACTCTCTCCGGTCCAGGGCTGGTTATTAAATCCCTGCCTCAGGTTTTTTTTTTTGTTTGCTTGTTTGTTTTCCCAGTGGCAGATTGTGGAAAGGAGAAGAAACAAAGGTATGGCCAGTAAACAGGACAAAATACACCCATGTTGATATCAGATAGCGGGATTTACCATTTTTCCCAAGAAAATGGTTTCCCAAGAAAACGGTTTCCCAAGAAAACTGCTACAGCACAGCACACAGCAGCTCTAACAGTCCTCTCCAAAGGCAGACCGGCACTCCAGGAGCCATCCCACACTTTTTTCCACCTCTCTTCACTGATGGGGAATGAAACAAAGTCTTTGTATGTCAACAGACTCTGTGATACTTCTAGTGGCACCGCGCTCCTTCCCCCCCTCAGAAAGGCTTTCCAGGAAGTGAAATGCTGCAACGCTCCGGAGCACAAACCACCTGGTCTCTGCCAAGAGCAGGCCTGCCAGAACTTGTGTCCTTCTTCTCGGGACTTGCCTGCTGCACCTCTCAGCAAGCTTTGTTTGAGTGGGCCAGTATAACAGCTCAGACGTGCTGACTGGGAGCCGTAACCCTGTGCAAACAGGGCTGCAGGAGAGGGACTCTGTCACGGTAAGTACAGGGTGACACTCTTCAAGGGAGAAATAAAGGGCATCAGGCCAACACTTCTCTCTGCAGCTGGAATCATGCTAAAATGAAGCGGAGCATCCCCGTGTACGGGCCGCACACGAGGCACTCGAGAGCTCTCGTGGCCCCTGTGTGCTGCTACAGTGCCACAGCTGCCCTGCAGAAAGGAGCGTAGCGAAACGTGAGTCCAGACAAAAGCTGCAGCTGAGAAGTCAAAAAGCACCAGTGGGGTTCTGCAGCAGGCTGGCAGCAGCCGCCCTGCTCAGCCGGCCCTGGCGGCTGGCGCGGCGGATCCCCCTCCGGCACAGCCCGGGCAGCGGAGGCAGAAGCCCCATTCAAGGTTACCGGCACAGCGCGAAGCTGCTCCCCAGGGTGGGAAACACGGCTAGCAGGGATCTTCAAAGCCAGGGCCGGTGGGCGGGTCGGACCGGGAGCAGTCCTGACCCTTCTGCAATCGGCTCAACAAATATTTGCTCCAAACAATGAATTTGGAGACAGACACAAAAAAATGAAGAGTCTTAACTGTGATAGTTCATTGGGGGTGGGGAACAGAGGGAGGAGGTATTTCATTCCCCACAAGCGAGGACCAGTGATTTTCCACCAGTGATTTAATCTAAATCCCCCAGAGAGTTCATTTACAAAAAAACCAGATTGCATTATCGCCTAGGTCTCCAGGATACAACCCAATCCGTCACTAAGAGCAACAGCCACACCAGCATGGAAACCTCAATTTGATCACTCAATTCCAAGACTAATCTGTGGCTCTAAAAGCCAAAGCTGGAGGGAGGGGGGAAGAGCTCAGCATTTGGCCAGGTTTATCTACTCGATGAGAGAGCTAATGGGCCGGACGCAGCCTGAAGTGGCCAGCGGACCCGGCGTTATTAATCGAAACCGACCTCCTCTGCCTGAGCAGCCCCACCCAGGCAGTGCCCCGGGCAGCCACATTCCAGGAATTCCTGCGCCCTGGGTGCATGACTCCCTCTCCATGGATGCACCCATTTGCCCCCTCTGCAAGGGCCCTGGCAGAGCCAGCGAGGCCAAGCCGGCCCAAGGAGCTGCGGAGCTCCGCGGGGCTCCCGTGGCTCACCCCTACCGGGAGGGTGCACGGCACAAAGCTGGGCTTGGAGGTTCCTCTCCCCTCCCCACATCTGTAGGGGTCTTGTGATGGACGACTGCTGACAACCGCCAAGCCGAATATGGCTCAAACACCTCAGTTTGCCAACATGCAAAGAAAGCAATTCTCCACCATTTAAATGCTCACAATTGACACAGTGAACTCTTTCCAGTGGGCACTAGTAAAGGTTACATCAGCAGGGAATCGCTCGGATCCAGAAGTAGAAGCAAGAAGAAAACTCAAACATCTGTAGGCCATAGACCTCCCACGGGCAGAGTCCCATGCAGCGCTGCAGACAGAGCAGGCATTTCAAGAATGCTTCCTGAAGAAATGCTTATTCACGTTAATGCATAGCCATGGAAAGCACACTCGACTTTGCTGCTCTGGGAATACTGCTCCAAGCCAAGCATGAAGCAGCTGAGGATTCAGCAGCTCCCCAGCACAGAGCTGGCCACACACCTCAGCTCCGGCTTGCACAGCTCCAACTGCCGAGACAGGCCCAAAAGGGGCCACCGCCAACAACCCACTGACAAAGATTCACAGCAAGATTCACTTCACCAGCGAATACAGCAGAAGGCAAAGTCCCGTTTTTAGAATGAAGAAGTAGCTATTACCCCACCAGACTGCAGGGCTGACCCTGAGGAGCGCTGGGTGCTCGCAGGAGAGGAAGCCCCACTCCCTACTGTTAAATGACACCAGGGACATGCCCAAGAACAAGGGCTCCCACTTGAAAGACAAGCTTGGGTGACACTTGATTCCCAAAGGCTCTTGGAAAACTGCCTTTTATGTAACATCCAAGGAGAAGGCAAAGAAAGAGGGATGAAGGAGGACAAGTCTAGATAAAAGTTTTTTGTTTCATCACAGTGGGCTGACCCTCTTGTGGCCAGGCATTAAGGACACAGAGGGCAAGGCCAGGCACCGGTTTACCTCCTTGCGTGATCTAGGACATGTGCTAGTAGGTACATCACAGCGAGCTGCTACCACGCTTTTAGTTTGACTGGTACCACTGATGGTCCTGAACAAGCAGGACGCAGGGAGCTACCCCCCCAGGGAGAAATATTCTTACCCATCCGCCATTTTCTTGGATCCAGGGATCTAGATGGTCGGTCAAGTACGTGGTCATCCAAGACACAATGCGTCCAACCAATACCCGCATCTCCTTCTCAACGCTCTCCACACACAACGCCCCTCCGAAGGAGAAGAAAGCCACGATGCGACCCCAGTTCACTCCATCCCGGAAGAGTTCGTTCACCACCTGCTCGAAGCTCTGATACGCCGTGGCAGGGGTGATGTGGAGCTGGGAAGTGAGGTCGCTGAAAGCTCTCTGGTACCTCAACTCAAATTCATCGCCCGCCTCTCTCAGCGCCTGCCTCACATCGGCTGCTTGAACAGTTTCATGGACCTCGAGGCTGCTCCTGTGCACAGCGGCTCCGTTCACTACGTGGCTGGCGGGGGGGTGCCAGGACGGGCTCCCGTTGAGGACACCGGCCATCCCGGCCTCTACCGCAAAATCAGTCCTGTTCTCATCCTCTTCCTCGAGCTGACTCCAGCTGTGGTCCTTCTGTGAGAGCTTGTAGGAAACAAAGTCAATCACTAATTCCCGGTTACTGCTGGACATTTTCACACTAGGGAAACTCTCAATGAGTCCATGGTCCAGAGCACGAGCAGATCAACACGCTTAGCGGGTCCTGACTCCACGCTTCTTCAGGATTGACGAAAACATCTGACCTCTGCACAGACAAATGCCAGAGGAAAGAAAGAGAGGCAAAGAAAGGGTTAACGTTCCAGCTTTTTAGATGCATTCATGCCATTAACATCAATAGCTTATCATTAGACTGAGATCATCAGGCATCTTTGCAGCCGGATTTAAGCTGCACAGCAGCTGACAGCCATACCCCCTCCTGCGAAGCCAAGCTAAAGCCCAAAGGGATCCCCGGGCTGCTCCAAGCAACCCCCCGCCCTCCGGATCTCACCGGACGCAGGCACCGCCAGGCAGGCCGGCTGCAGGCGGCGGCTCTGGCTCTGCCGGGCGACGGGCCAGCCCCGGCCGCGCTCCGCCAGTCCCAGAGCGCCATGGAGGCAGCGCCGCCCCCGCCGCCCGGCCCGCCCGCCCGTTAAAGGGCCCGGCTCCCCCCGCCCCGCCGCAGTATTGCCCAACGGTGACAACAGCCACGCAGCCGCCCGCCCAGGCCACCAGCGGTGGCTCCCGGTGGTCAGAGCTGGCCGCCGTGCAGGGGCCTGGTGAGACGTTAAATGCGGCGCTTCCCGTCCCCGGGGATTAGCTTGGCTGGGTACCACGGCTCCCAGGTGCACCACGGTGCACAGCTGAAGGCAGCTGCCGCCACCATCGAATCCCTGCTGCCTCCCAAACGGCCAGAAACGGCCCCCCATTTTTCTGAAATCCCAGCAAAGATAACCTTACTCTCCCTCAGGCAAAACAGGAGAAGTTAAGGGAAAAAATGGTTCAAAAATATCCTTTAAGAGGAGAAGATAAGAAGTGCATGAAATCAGTTTAGGAGTTCTAGCACTGCAGCTGCAGGAGGAAGAATGCACAGGCTTACAAGTCAGTGCCATCCTTTACAGTTTTCAGTATAGCCCTGAAATACTGCATTGCAAAAAGCACACCTAGTAGTAAAGCAGGGACAGAAACCCCAAAGAAAGTCTTCTAGCCAGCTACTATACTCAGATGGAACCACCACTGCCTCTAGAATAAAAGGAATTTATAGCATTATTTAAACTGTCAGAGGTCTCCATAATCAAAAATGTGAATATACTACTTCTTCCACAGAGCTAAATCTCCCACTCCCCAAAGGCAGCACCATGTATTTTAGTCACCGACAGAATCTACATCCATCTCAAGGCTCTTTACTCAATACATTTTTCCAGTACTCATTTTTCCTGGAGTCAGCTCTCCCAGCTCCATTCCTGCTCTGCGCTAGGGCCTGCAAGGAGAGGCAGAGCAAGGCTACTTCCCTTTAATCTCCCTTTTCACAAGGAGCTGTAACAATAGGCAGGATGCACTGGTCCCCCGCCAGGATGTGGGCTGGAGAGAGAGCATGTCTGTGTTTCTGTACTCACCCCCTAGAGAAAAACTGCAGAGAGCGAGCTCTGGGCTGGGAAATCTCAGCTCACTTCGCCTGCTGGACCAGCTGCATTTGAGAGAGTTTGGATTAAAGTAATTTGACGCTGCAAGGAGGCAACTCCCCGGCCCTCCCACATCCCGCCCCCTGCCACTCTCGCACCAGCCCCGCAGCACGGCAGCCCTCCCCAGTCCTGCAGGGACCCGCGGTTGCGGGGGGTTCTCATCTCCAGAGCGGAGGCTTTCTGCTCTTTCAAGTTTCCCTTGAGCTTTGTCAGTCTCAGCAGCCTCAGAGGGACCCAGATTCAGGGATGAGCGCCAGAAGAGCCAAGACTTAGGCTGTTTCTTCAGAGACAGATGATCAGGTAGGGGAACTATGAAGAAACCAGGAGTCACTGCTCTACTTGAAGCAGGAGTGTCCTAAGCTCCTGCCGGTTTGCATGTTGCACAAACTGGGGTTTCTGTGCAACTTTTTTTTTTTTTTTTGCTAAAACCTGGACAGTGAGTCAGCGTAGCATAAGAGGAAAGAGTGGGTCATAGGTAACAGCTGAAGAGCAGAATCTAATCTCTCAGTAAATCAGCTCTGCGATCTGTATCTCTAGGAGGGAGGAATGCCATAAAGAGCACTAGAAACCACGCAGTTGACATACCTTCCAGCAGATCTCACATATTTGCTGAGGGGCGGAAACAAAACCCAAGCGAACCACAGAGGAGCTGGAGGAGCCTCACCGAGCTGCCCTGTGCCTCACTGCGATGAACGGCGCCGGTTTAACAACGCCCCCGCCTCCAGGTAGGCCCGAGCCGAACAAAGGGCATTCCCGCCCGGCTGGGCCGCGAGGCGCCTCCTCCCGACCGCCGCCGTCCCGGCGAGTGCGAGCTGCAGCGACTGCAGCCTGCCTGGTGCCCCTGACACCGGGCCGCGGGGGCTGCCGGTGCCCAGCCCTGTTTCCTCACGGCTGGGGGAGCAATTCCTGGTACTCGCTGCTATTAGCAACGGGCTACTGCAGCCTCCGTCTCAGCCCGGTACCGAGCCGGAGCTAGCTCGGACCAGGCAGCAGTAGGCGGGAGGCCGCCTTTGAACCCACCCCCCGGCCGCCGTAGGCGCCCCTCCCGGCCGCCGTAGCCGGCTGGGCGGGGCCAGGCAGCGCACGGGGCCCGAGCACGAGGGCCGCCACGGGGCCCGCGAGGACGGGGCCCACGCTGCCCGCCCCTCGCCCGCCAGCCAATGAAACGCCAGGAAAGCCCTGCCGGGCGGGGCCTGGAGGCGGGCGCTGCCATTGGCTGAGCCGCCTGTCGCTCGCGGCCTGCCCCACTCCGCCCCTCACCTCAGCGGCCGGTGGAGGGCTCGGGCCTTTCCCCTTCGCCGGTCCCGCGGGCCCGGCCGGCAGCGCAGCAGGAGGTCGCGGGGAGCCCCGCCGGGCCTGAGCCCGCTCAGCAGTCCCCGGGCTCCTTCTTCATCGCCCGCCAGGCGGCCGCCGCGCTTCTGGGCCGCGCCGGGGGGGTGCGGTAGGGTGGGAGGGGGCAAGGAGGGGGGTGCGCATGCGCAGCGCTGCGCGAGCCTGGGCGG
>PTFA01000285.1:1141996-1170040 GCA_003342895.1 Casuarius casuarius | reverse complement strand
GGCCGTGCCAGTGCGCATGCGCGGCTGGGCCGCGCGGAGCCCAGGCCTCTGGCGCCCCCTGTGGGCCGCGCTGGGGCGCTCATGGCGGCCGCTGCCCCCGGGCAGGCCCCGGTGCCGGCCCTGGGCCCGGGCGGCAGCAGGGCCCGAGCCCTGCCCGTGCGCTCGGCACCCCACGCAGGTGCATCAGAGCACCGCGGCCTGCCGGCGCGGCTTCCCCACCTTGTCCCGGGCTCCTTCAGCACAGGCCCTCTCCCGTGCCCTGTTACCGCAGCTCTGGGCTGGCTAACGTTTTGTTTTTCGTGTCTGCAGAGCCCGACACGCACCTGCTGCGGTGCCCCAGCTGCGGGCGCGGGGGCTGCTGTGGGCAGGGGTCCGCGGCGGCAGAAGGAAGCCGTGTGGTGACGATGGTCAGCCCGCTCGTGGGCAGTTTTCCATGCTTAGCAGCCTAACAGCTGCCTTTCTTGCACTGTCACAGGGAGTTTTATGCTGGATCTGAGGGATTTGAAATGCCAGCTAAAGGGAGCCCTCCCCGAACCGGAGGAAGCCTGGCTGTTTGAAAAGCAGACAGCTGGGCAGTGGAGGCTGGTTTCCTCGGGCCAGCTGCTTGAAGGAGTTGATCCCTTGATCAGGAACAGACTGCAACAGGTAGCATAGGAGGAAGTGATGTGGGGCTTTGAAACTGCAAGAAAGATGCTTATGCTTGATAGGGAACACCTGCAGGGGGAGAGAGACAGGAACTTGTTATGTGCTTTTCCAAAAGCTGCCAGTTAAGTGCTCCAGCAATCGCATAATTTACAGCCGGTGCCAGTAGCTGTGGTGCCTGTGTGACTGCAGCTCCTTTGGGATCAGCTGCTTTCAGAAAAAACCTCGAAGCTGTCCTCATGCCAAACAAATACTTGCTGACTCACGACCAGATGAGCTGGAAGACAATATTGAAAGAGCCGGGAACGTTATCTCGCTGCCTGCAGCGTCCCTGACAGAACCAGTCAACAGGCCCGGCAGCCTCTGTCTGTCAGACAGCCGCGCGGGAGTGGCGGTAACGTTTTTCTGCAATTCAAACCCGTGAGGGGGGTCTGCGCCCAGCACCCGGCTCTGCTTCCTCTGCTGTAGCAGCAGGTGCCTGAGCCCGGCTAGGCCCCGGCAGGACCCGAAGGGGGGCTCGGAGCGGCGCCGTGGCGGGCGCTGCCCAGTGACCGCGGCCATCGGCGCAGCGCCTGTGCCAGGCGGGGGGGGGGGGCGCTCGGCGGCGGCGGCTGGCCCGCCCCCCACAGCCGATAGGCCGCCTCGGGTCACGGGACAAAGCGTTGCCTTTTAAGATTGGCCTCCGGTACCTCCCCGGTGTCTTATGGGAGTTGTGGTTTGCCTGTGGCTCGTCACGCGTTTCGCCGTGTGCGTGGGCACTACGCTTCCCGACAGCGTCTGCGCCCGGCTGCTGGCTTCCAGGGGCGGCCTTTGTTTATCCGGGCACCTTCGCCTCTCTGTGGCTCGCCCAATCGGCGCGCGGCGAGGCGTCGGCGCGGGCCCTGATTGGTGCGTTCGGACTGGCGAGCCGTGTTTCAAAATCCGTTAACGGCGGCGGGCGGACGCGCCGGGCAGGGCGGCCGCGGCGCTGAGGTGAGTGGCCGCGGGCGGCGGCGGGGTGGCCCCGCGGGGCACGGGCAGCGCCTGGCGCCGCCGGCCGCGCTCCGCTTGGCGACCGGACTGGACCAGGCCTCTGCCCGCCGCAGGAGCGCGCTAGCCCGCCCGTGGGCGTCCTCCGGTAACGGCGGGCTCCTGCTCGGGGCCCCGGGTCTCCGCAGCCCCGGCCGGTGGCGGGCGGGTGGAGGCTTCTTCCCGGTAGCCCGGGCCGGGGGGGGGGGTAGCCAGGTCCGGCCGGGCCGCGGCTGCCTCCTCGGGTGAGGCCCGGCGGCGGGGCCGCCCCCGCTGCTCGCTCCCGGCCGGACGTGGCGCCCGGTGCGGCGCGGCCCTTCGCCGGCTGCTCTGTGAGGCGCCTCCGAGCCCCCTCCGCCGCTGCCGGGGTGCTGGACGAAGCGGCCCGCCGGCGGGAGGGGCGGCGGGGCTGCCTGGGGCGTTGGGCCCCGAGGCTGGCCGAGGCGTTAGCGGCGGCGGCGCTCGAGGCCGCCTGGGGGGACTGTGGGCCGCGGGTGCAGCCCCGGCCTCCCTGGCGAAGGACCCCCCATGGTGTCATAGCACCGCGATAAGCCTCCGACGCGGCAGCCATGTCACGACGAAAACAAAGCTCTGCGCTGAGATCCGCGTTGTCAAGCTGACAATCACCAAACTTGACCCGAAGGAAGCGTTAAGTGAGGCCACTTCCACGGTGAAACACGGCTTGGAGCGACGGGCTGTGCTAGTGTCGGCTCGGACAAGGCCGTGCCATGCATTGTGTTGTGTCATTAACCATTCGTTCACACTGACCGCTCAAAGCCAGGAGGAGCATGCGTCTTTCTTCTGAAACTAGGAAAAATGATTTTACTTCTCAAAACAAATCCTGCTTCCTTGGAAAGGAGGGAAGAAAACAGGCAAAATGTAACTTAAGTAGTAGAAAGCTGTTAGGTTAGCTATTCTTGTAGAGTGGTGTTTTTTTTTTTTTTTTAAATCAGAGGAGCTTCAATTTATCTAGCAATAAGTTGAGGTTATAGTGGCTAAAAATACCTCGCTGCTCCTTGAAGAGTTATTCTTAGAATGTCCCATCTTCGTGTCTTCTAAAACTTGTGGGTTCTCGTTTACAGAGCGTGAGATGTCAGGGCTGTTTATTTCGGGCTGTTGGAAGGGGAGGCGGCCCACGGCGGCTATTAGTGGAGCGCAGGCTGCTTGGGAGGAAAGCTGCTGTGCCTTGCTCTTCCTTCAGCTCCAGGCTAACGACAGCAGTGAGGGTGGTCTGTGGAGCTCTACATGCTCTTATCTCTTGCCTATGTGGAGGTAAAAGACTACATCGCCCACCCTGAATTTGAGCACTAAATCATGGAATAGAAAGCGTTACCTCTGTTCTGTACCTAGGGCAATGAGTTCAGCATTGGTTCTGTGCTGTGGAAAAGCACATCTGAGCCTCAAGTGAGGAACATCAGAGGAGAAAGAGAGACGGATTCAGTATTTGTTAGAAATGTTTCCTTAACCCCACTCAGGAAAAGATGAAGGAGACTTCTGTTATTGGCTATCAGACTAATAGCTCCAGGCTGGGAAAAAGCTTTCACCAAGGTGTTTAACAAATTCCCCTTAAACTCTATTGCCTTTTTATTTTTCCCTTCTTCCTCTTCAATCATCCTCTTCTGCACCCTCCCGCAGCCCAACAGACGAGCAAGCCTGTCTCCTCAGTGCCTAAATCTTTAGGTAAATGTAGCTGCTTCTACTCGGCAGGCCTGGAAGTAGCTGTTGGAGCGGGGAGCAGCAGCAGCTCTGGAGGACACCACATGCGAGACCTGTGGCCTTCTCCCAGCTCTATTTGCGGCCACCTTAGTCACGCTGTTCGCATAGCCGGGTGCCCTGGCTCCACTCCTGGCTGCCCGGGACAGAGAGGGAGCTGGTGAGGAGGATGGGCGTTCGTAAAACTAGAAAACAAAAGGGAAAATGCTCAACCTGGAATAATTTTGGTTTAGTTATTTAGCTTTAGCAAAGTGATAATTATGCACTTACCTTAGAGTCTGGAGGAAAAAAGAGCCATTTTGGGACCACAGAACAGCAGATGATTGAAGACAGAATTCCTTGCATGGCATCGTGTTGAAGGAGTTCATGTGGCTGCTGTGTGGTGAGATAACCCTGCAGGGTTATGGTGATAACGCCATCTCTACGGGGTAGTTTCCAGCCCTTTGTAATGGTCCAGTTTATATACTGGCTATTGAAAAGCATCTGGGATCTCTGTGTAGATTATCATTCCAATAAAAGGTGTAAATGCATTCGCAATTTCAGCTTGGTGAAGCAACAGAGGGAAGGAACGCTTTGTGTTGTAGAACAAAGAAAGCGCCAGCCTGGATTAAACCGCTTGTCTGGTTAGCCCACTGTTACGTGTCCGAACAGCAGCCAGTGCTGAATGCTTCAGCAGAAGGTACCAGAATTACCCCAGCAAATTGTCATGCAGCGTCCTTGGGCTTGAGGAAGCTTCTCTTGCTGGCTCCTAATAGTCCGTTTTGGGTCTTGAGGCATACGAACCACTGGCTTCGGATTTATCTACTGATGTAACTCAGAATATCCTTTTTGTGCATCTAGTACTATTTTACTTCCCTTCCAGTCCTGGTAGGATCTTGGAGTAAATGACACCTGTAGCTTATGAAGCTCCAGTTATGTGTTGTGATAAGGTGTCTCTTCTCCGGTTGACAAGGGGCTTATCCAAGTAAATCGAAAGACAGCAAGAAAAAAATACCTCTGCACAGCACCTTCCACCTGTCCATTGATGCTTCCCCACACCCCTTCGTTTTCACTCCATAGGACGTCTAATTTCCTATTTTGGAGCTTTGCTTCCTCTCCCTGACACAAGGGCAACTAGGGGAACTCTTTGTTCTAGTCAGTACAGGCTCTATTATTGCACTGCTTAATGACCATGGGTCTGTGTTGGGTTGCTGTCCTAAAATAAGAGTCTCTTTGGATTAGGTCGTAATTGTGTAGTGTGAAGTATTCCCTTACAACGCGCTTGGTGCTGAATTCATGTATTCGAGCTAGGCAACTAGGTCAGTGCTCTGCTAGGTCTCATTGGAGTTGCTCCTCTCAAGCCTTCTCTGGCCTAAATTTTTACTGGCAAGAAATTAACAACTACACTTAGACAGTGATGTTGAGCATATCTGTGACTGACTCAAAGAATATATCATCTGAAAGCTTGTCTGTGTTTTAAAGCTAATTTGGATTAGAGTAAGGTGTGAAGTTACTCCAATATTGCACTTGCTGTTGTGTCAGTTTTATTCTAGGATAAGAATGCTCGTTCCAATTTAGCTCAATCCTTTTCAAAGCTAACTAATATAAACGAGGCCAAGGCGTTCTTCTGGAACGTGCTAAAGTGCTGTTATTCATAAGAAACTTGATGTGTAGAGAACCCACAGTCTATTCCTCTCTGTAAATTTGGCCTTGTTATTGTATACAGAAACCATATGGAGCTATGTCTGTATTTGGAAGAGAGTGGAGCTAGAAGGAGAATTAAGGTTTTCATTCTGCAGTTAATTTTATCAAATAAATTTGGGATATTTCTGAAGGTGAGAGGACGAGATCCTCCCTCTTCTATGCTTTTCTTGTGCCAGCGTTGGTGTATGTGCAGCTCTGTGTGAACCAGGTGAAAACTGATCCTGCCGATAGCTGCTCTTAAGAAAGGAGGTGTGTTCTTCAGCTGGGGGGGTTCCTCTGCTGGCCCACGTCACAGGAGGTGCTGGATGTGGGGGAGAGCAGGTCACGCTGTTTAGCTACAGCATAGATTTCTGTAGGATTACTGTGTCCCTATAACCATGGTCTGGCACATTGTGCCTGCTAACTAGGTAAAGTACCTGCTGGTGAAAAGAAATTCCTGCACCTCACTTCCTGTGGGAAAAGTGCTGCAGTGGAGGGAAAGAGTTTTGCCTCCTGTCTTTCAGGAAAAAAATGACATAATGGTGGTTCTGTCATCAAGATCATGATCAGATGTCTTAAAATGCTTAAGCCGTCCTTGGAGAGGGTGGGCTGCGGGCTTAAAACTGCGCTTGTCGGAGCCTATTTCTATTCCAGAAACATTACAATAGATGGATTACAGCGATAATCTTTCCTAATCAATGTGAGCTCAGTCCCAAACAGAGTTGATCGTGGAGGTTTGAAATGCCTCTCGGTGAACTACTGCTCCGTAGTAAATCCTGTTCTGTGCGAGACTCAAAGGATTTGTAGGAATTTGAAATGGGGAAGCCATGAGTTCATCTGACTGAAATGGAGTCGCTGGAGTTTAGTCAGAATAACTTTTAGCTCCCCACTGGCTCTTTCAAGAAACTTGGCATATGAAACCGTGATATTGATAAACTCTTTGTCGTAATGATTGACTGTTCATTTCAGTCTGGGGATGGAGGGAGAGAGAGAGAAGGGGGCAGAGGGAAGAGGCCCTCCTCTCTCTGACTGCTGACACTATGAAAGAGTATGGACTTTACACAGCAAGAAGTTGGAAATAATTTGACTTATGTGAACTGTGGCAGCTCTGCGGCAGTCTAGCAGTGGATACAAGTATCTGAAACATGATGCCTGGTGCTCCAATTTGGTGGACTGATTTGGGAGGGGTAGGGGAGAATGCAGATGACGCATTCGATTTAAAAAAAAATGGATAGTGTTGACAGAAACTCTATCTTGATTAAGGATGGTAGGAAAGCATTCAATTCCAGCCATGTCTTGAGCTCAGTTACAGTTGGTTTTGGCTCTGATTCTTCTGTTTGCCTTCTTTGGGTCTTTACCCTGATGGCTTCACAGTCATGTAGCTGACTCTTCTCTAACAGCATTCTTCCCCTCGACTCTAGCACCTCTGTCCTGGGGAGCTGAAGGGTTCACGGTGCAGCCATCTCCAGAAGGAAAGGCCTGTGAGTTATGAACAGCAGTGGTGCCTCCTGAATGCTGCTTTCATTTACTCTTGGACATATTCTCATTGAATGGAGCATGCTGTTTAGGCTGAACTATAGGTGGTCTGCCTAGATGGATGGGTTTAGCTCTAAGACTTTGTGGATCAAGAATATGCTGCTTTAGAACTGGTTGAACTCAAAAAAGCAAAGTTCATGTGATCTTTTGAGGGAGTATTTTTGAAACATGTCATCGTAGGCTTTGCCTTGTAGTGTGAGATACCATGAAAGCATGAAAAAAGCCTTTGCAAAAAGGTGTTGTTGCAGCTAAGGATTTATAACTTCATTGCTGGCTTTACTCCTGTTCCCTTGAATTTAGTATCACCTGTTGACACCGGGACTCCTCTTGCAGTCAGTGCTGCACTAATTAACTACATGGACTGTTCTTGATACTCTGTCACAGTATTTGGTTTGTTTATAGTCTGGACAGGCGTTCGAGGTAGTGCTGTGGACCTCGCCAAGGACTCTACACTGCTTTCTTCCTACCTTTTGCCCAGCAACAATACTCTGCAGCACACTCTTCCTGTTACGCAAGTCAGTGTACTCTGTAGAAGAGCATGTTTGTTATATTATTACTTCTTGCTTGTAGCCCTTCAGAGGGAGAAGAAATGAGCTTTGCAGTGCTCTGGAGTCACCCTCATTTGACAGGAGGCTGTAGCACTATAAATCTGTTTCCTGGTAATGGTTAAGAACTTATTTTGCTCTGTGGTGAGAGATGGAAGGGCAAACCAGACCCTCTCTGGAAAAGCTTTGTAGTTCCCTTTTAAAAATAAACTTCTAGCTCTTACAGGTGCAAATAAAATCTTCAAAACTTGATCTCTTTGATATTTTTGAAACCTGCCAATGACAACAGTGGTAAAACTGTTCCTTAGCTTTGCCAATCAGCAGTTGAATAAAACTACATTGCTTATAAGGGTTTCTATCTAAAGGCTGTGAGTTTCGAGAGAGGAAAATGTACCAAAGACTGTCCTAGCATCTGTCTCCAGAAACCATGCAGGGGAAAAAAAGGCAGGGTTGCTTGTTACAGCGTGTGGGGTTGGGAGATGTGATCTTGTTGTTGATTTCCAGTCTAAGCTTTGGGTTCTTTCTGGCATTCAATACCAAGAGCGTTATCTTTACAGGAACCTGGGGTCAATGCTTTAGAGTAACATCCTTTTTCTTAGCTATGGTGAATGTCCTGGGGTGCTGCCTTTGAATCGCCCCTAATTGAGGTCACTGTTCTTAGGCTCTGGTGTAAGACGCTTTCATGTGTATTGAGGGAGTTTTAAGAGACCCCTGTTCCCCCTGGACAGGATGCAGATGCTGTCCAACTGAAAGCTTAGAGCTTGGGTCTTGAGCAGTGCAGCCTGTGTGCTGTCCTGCAGAATGGCTTTTTGAGTAGCTGATTCCTGTTTTGGGATTTGGCATAACAGGTGACCAATGCTATTTGTCTAAAGGACTGAGACAGTGCAAGGGAAGGAGTCTGGGGACAACGTGAAGGTGAAGATGTCTCACCCAGAATCTCGCTATTCCTTTGATGTCCCAAACACTTGCATCAACTTCGGGTCCCTGAGTGATGACGACGTGCACAATGCAGATGCCTGGTTTGGTAAGTTGTTTTCAGCTCATTGATTTGTTTTCTGTTTGGATGAAGGCTGGTGTGCTGCATTTTTTTTGTATCTGTACTGATGGATTAGTCATGTTATTGACTACATCATTCATCATGCAGTGGGTTTCTTTGTATTTATCTCATCATGATCTGTGACTTGACAGGTGACTTTGTTAACATCCTGGTGATATCCAGTGGTATTGTCAAAAATTCCTAACATCGGATGTATAGTGAAAAAGTCTCTCTTTCCTCCCAGATCGACAAGCCAATCTAGAGAATATCTCTCCTGCAGAAAATCTGGCAACAGTCTTGCAGAATAGCCCTGCTTTTACAAAGCCTGATATTCCATTGTCTTCTGTCACATCACAAGGAATAACGAGTAAGTTGGCAGGCATGGGGAGGAGAGGATAAAATCTACCTGTTTTTCACCAGAACACTAAAAAGGACTCAGTCTGGCTTTTGGGGGACCATCTTCATATACTGTTGTCCAGCAAGTTCTCACGTGGCTTTGCTTTAGCATTTCCATACGTATAAGCTGATCTTTGTTACTGTTCTCAGGTGAAAGCCACGATGCGGAGGACAGTGAAACAGGACACGCGCAGGTCAATGTGGTTCCACAGAATATTGTTGGATCTCTGACAAGCTGGAGAGCTGCTGCCCCTGCAGAGGCCTCTCAAAGGTGAAATACTTGCAATCAGTTTGTGTGAAGATTGTTGGCAGTGTGACTAGGCAGGTCCTTACTCTCAGGATCTCGCAATTCTAGCTGTTCCTGGGTTATCCTATGGGACTGAAGTTTTCCAGTACAGAGATCGTGTACTGGGACAGCTGATCTGCTTGCTAAGCTGGAGGGACAATCTCCAGGGGTGGAAATGTAATGCAGTGTCTCCCATGCTTGTCAGATGAGACTCAGTAGCCCTAGTAGCTTCTCAAATGTGAGAATACCTGAAAATGAGGTGGCTTATAAAGTTTCTCTGTTTATATCTATCTGAGCTGGGCTGAACTCACTTTTTACGTGAACACAAGGGGCTCTGTGCACTCGTATAAACCAAAGAATATTAAGTTTCTGGATTGTAAAACTCAAGTCATTCAAGGTGCTTTTGGATTGCTGTATTAAACACAACTAATTTCTGTAAAGCATGTTGGGGTTTGGTGATGCACTAATGAAAAGTATTATATAGATTGCAAGTCTGCTCAGGCCTGTGGGGAAAACTAACCTCTGTTTTCTGTCACACTCTAGAGCGGGCAGAAGACAGGCTGCAAAGCAGAGAAAAACCCAGCAACGCAAACACCTGGCTAAAATCAAAGCAGAGAGAGATGCTGTTGCTTTGGTTAACAGCGAAGAGGTTCCACCAATGAAAAAAATGAAAATGTATGTCACTGGTCCTTCAGCTTGGGGCAGAGAAGAGGGATACAGCTGTTTCTTTTGAAAGTATTTTCCCTTGGCTGAGAGGGGTTCTCACAGAGAGCAGTGTGGAAGATTAGGGGGAGGTGACAGAGACCTGATTCCTGATACTGGTTTCACAGAAGAGAAGAAATGTTTGTAAGACCTAAAGGAAATGCTCTATTTATTTGGAGGTGAAGAAGCGAATGAAATAAGCTTGGGTTTCTTAAGCTTCTTACTCCATACTCAGTGTCTGTCAGCTAGCTTTAAACCTGGCTTAACTGGTCCATCAGGAATGCATCAGACAGTCATTGGCTATGAAAAAGTCATAGCTAGAATATTTCTCAAATTGGCTTAAACAGCAAGATATTGTATGGTGATAAACTCAAGGTCAGGAAATCATTACTGAAAAGTGTAGTTCCTCAAACACTGCTGTAGTTCAATGAACTACAGTGCACCTAATCTCCTCAGAAAAGCCTAAGTTCTGAAAACTTGGTAATTCGTCTTCCCTTCTTCAGCCTTAGAGTACCAGGGAAAAGTAGACGATCTATGCCTGGGCCCCTGGTGAGGTAAGGCCAGTCCTGGAATATTTTAGAACTTCACCAGGTGTTGGGGATGTTGTGCATGGTGGTGAGAGCTGCAGGTGGTCTTTCATTTTGAGCACAGTTAGAGTGGTTTGCTATAACAACTTGTTAATCTCAGTTCTAGCAGTGGAGAGAAGCTGATGGAAGTATCTGCAAAGAGAGAGCCCTTGCAGAATCCTGACCACTCCCCAGGAAGAGGGAAAAGCAAACTGACCATGCCCATGACACCAACAATGTTGAAGTATGTAGCTTTCCCATAAACAAGGCTTGTTTTTGTTAATCACAGTTGATCTAGGTGACAGCCCTGCCTAGAGTGTTTTCAACTCAGCATGTGATGGTATCATGTTTAGTAAACACCAGATCAAACGACAGTATTAGGATGAAATGTACTTCACTAATTCAACCTGTGTAAAGAAAAGCTTTTGCTTTTAATTTGGTGGAAAAAAATGTTCTTGCTAATACTGAAGTGTGCATACAACAAGTGGGTATGCAAGGTAGTAGTTAGCTGTCAGCTTTCTTGAGTGACCAAAATCCCAACAAATTGTTTCTAAAGAATATGCTTTTTATAACATGACTGTTTCTGCAATGAAGTCAGAGGTAGGTGTGTTCCTTTGCACTGACATCATGCTTAATAATCAGTGAAGCAGGGAGATGTATCTCTGCCTTAACTCTAGCATTGCTTCTGCAGGAGGACCAATCTTTCTGGCAAGCTGAAGAGTACAGAGGAGCAGGAGCTGGAAAAGATGCAGCAATTGCAGCGGGAGGTTATGGAGCTGCGGAAGAAGAATGAGGAGTCTTTGAAGGCAGCTATTGCTGGAGCAGGTGGGCTCTGGCTGAATTTCAAGTTGAAGCTGTACTGGGCTCAGCTGGAGGAGAGTGCAGTATGGAGCTGTGCCTTTACAAAATCTGGAAGGCTTGTTTTTTTAATAAGTATCAGGGTTTAGGTGGCTTTTGTATGTATCAGCCCCCCCAAATGCCTGGAAACTAAATTCTATTTTGTCATGTTTTGAAAGATTATAGATGAGTTCCCCAAAATCTGTTTGTTATTAGAAATTAAATTCCTTTTTTCAGCCCCCTGCAGACACACACCAAAAAAGGCTTCCACACCTTACATGCTCTTCTTCTTTAGGACAACCTGTGAAGAGAACTATTGGTCAAGTAACAAAGCCAATTGACTTCCACTTCTGCACAGAGGAGAGGATTAAGCAACATGTGGAAAGCCAACCTGGGAATGAATACAAGGAACTGGATTTTGCAGCAGTGCTGAGGAAGCACCCTCCTTCTCCGGTGAGAGTCAGAGTATTGCCAGCAGGCCGCTGACTAATTCTTGGCACCTCCTTGCTGCTCTTGCAACCTGTAGGGTGCTGGTAACCTGTTCAGCTGGCCGATACATAGGTGAAAGCATGTTGCACATATGTACCCGTTAGCTTACTGCATATCTGCACTGCCACAGGATTTTAAAAGCACTCCCTTGGAATAAGGGGTCCATTCATGTCAAGCCTTCCAGTCATTACACTTAAAGCTTTAATCTTCCACTTAATACAGTCTGTTGGTATGACTAATTTGTGCATGTTTAGACAGTTAAATAATTTGTCTATGTTAAGCGTTATCCCCTTCTAAATAAGGGAAAGGGACAGATAATGCGTATCAGTGGGGAAAGGAAGTGACACTGACGCATGCTGTTGCTAAATGGCTGTAATGACTGTAGTTTTTGTCTCCAGGTTCGCGTGCCAAAGGGACCCACTGTCCCCAAGCCTTTCAATCTCTCCCAGGGAAACAAAAGAAAACTTGAAGAAACTACGTCAGAATATGTGTCCCTTGCTCAGCAGGTAGAAGCATTCCAAAAACGCACACCCTCTCGTTACCACTTGAGGAGCAGGAAATCTGATGAAGGTGAGCAGTTTTGGCTATGTCTAGCCAGCAGGCTGGTCACAGAGATGATGACAGAACAAGAAAGATGCTTTAGCTATTGCACTGACAAAACTGTCTGTGCCTGTTGCAAGTCTCACCGTTAACTGCTAGTCTCTGTGACTTGAATTTATAGGCCCAGTTCCAGGAAAGCCGCTGAAGGCTCGGCTTACGCACCCTAAAACACCCGTGCTTCAAACAAAGCAGCGCTTCAGACCTGTAACTTGCAAAAGTGCAGCAGAGTTGGAAGCAGAGGAAATAGAGAAAATTCAGCAGTAAGTAAAGTTTGACTTCTTTCCCTCTCTGAGAGGGAAGTGTACCACACCCTGGAAATCACCCTTTCACATGCCAAAATACCAGGAACACCCTTTTTGTGTAAAAGAATAAGTAGTATAAAGACCCTGACATTCTTTAAGCTTGCGCACCAGGCTGTGGTGTTGAACATAGGGATGTAGAAGTAACCAATTCATTTTGAAGAAGGTGCTCTTAGGACAGCTGTTCTTCGATTGAGTACAATTACGACTAATAAAGCTAACCCAGTATAGCAGTTCTGCCCGCACACAGTTTGAAACTGTGCTGTAGCCAAACTTTGTGGATTTCCAAGAAAGCAGTCCTCAAGGTAGACCTCAAAGTCTTGCTTTTTCAAAAACAAGGGAGTTAACTAACTAGAGTTTCACACTATGTGTATGTGACACAACTGCTTCTGAATCTGACAGTTGCTCTTTTATGCTTTGAGAGAAGCCTCTTGCTAGAAGCTACACCTTGTCATGTGCAATGTATAGGTGACTGTCTCTCTCTTTCCTGTGTAGGTACAAATTCAGAGCAAGGGAGCTCGATCCCAAAATCTTAGAGGGCGGACCAATCCTACCCAAGAAACCCCCTGTGAAGGAACTCACGCAGCCCATTGGCTTTGAGCTAGAAATAGAAAAAAGGATTCAGGAGCGTGAGAGTAAGAAGCAGCAGGAGGAAGAGCATTTTGAGTTTCATTCCAGGCCGTGTCCAACTAAAATCTTGGAGGATGTTGTGGTAAGAATTTAGTAATACTTCAGACCCAGGAATTAGGACTGAGGGGCAATTAGCTTTGAAATGTCCCTGGCTATGTTGCATTATGTGTTTAATAATCTTTAATAGACCTTGTCTTTCATTATGTAAGAACTGCAATGAATACATGCTGTTATATTGGGTGGTTTCTCTATAGCTTTTTTGCTGTGGGGTTTGTTTTGCATTTAGTCTTGGGTGACTTCTTACTTTCTTTTCTGAACAGGGTGTTCCAGAGAAGAAAGCACTTCCTGTTACAGTCCCCAGATCTCCAGCCTTCACCTTGAAAAGCAGAACACGAGTGCCTGGCAAAGATGAAGAAAAGGTAACTATACCAAATATGGTGTTACCATCTAATTTGGATGAGTACAAGAACTGATAGTGTTTTGGAAAGACAAAAAGCTTGTCTGTGGTTCAGGATGTTTATAAAGTGATACTTGGATTACTAATTTTGCAGTGTTCAGAGTGTTTTCTTGATGCTGTCTGTGGTCCTTACTGAAGGGACTCTAGTATTCATGGCTTTGTACAGCAGGAGCAGTAGTCTTTCTGCAAAAATCTCAAATCTGGCACATATAAGAATGTCAGATCCTAATATTAATATCTCTTTAGGAAAAGGAGGTGGTTCCTGTGATCAAAGCTAACCCTATGCCACATTATGGAGTGCCCTTCAAACCTAAAATGCCAGAGCAGCGACATGTGGAAGTTTGCCCCTTCTCTTTTGATTCTCGTGACAGAGAGCGGCTAATACAGAAAGAAAAAAAAATAGAAGAATTGCAGAAGGAAGAGGTAAGACCTAATAAATACCTTGGATTCCACCCCTTAAATAAAAAGGGTGTTGCAGGACTCGCCTCTTGCCGTTGGCTGTTAAGCTTCCAAAGCTACATGCCTTTGAGAAAAGGGCAAAAAATATTTCAAGTTGTTTCTTTCAGGTACCAAAGTTCAAGGCAATGCCTCTGCCTTACTTTGACCGTGTCAAGCTGCCAGAAAAAAAGGTCAAAAACCCAACTCAGCCTGAGCCCTTCAATCTGCAGATTGATGAACGGGGAGCTGCCAAGCTACAGAATTGGAAACAGCAGGTAGGATGAAAAGGATAACAGCTATGAGCAGACTTAAAGTAGCTAATCAGAGTTGTGCTCAAATTCAGAAAGCGTCTTCTTGAGCTTAATCAGGATTTGAGGACTAGTTTGAGCCAGGAATTATTCTGTCCTTGGCAAGAGCCTTGCGCTACAAGTTAGGGTTTGGTGATTTGTTTGGGTTTTTTCTTCTCCCTTTATGGTGAGTGATGGAACTTACCACAGTTGCCTGAACCAACTATGGGGTACTTTCTAGAGGGCAACTATGTGTAGCTGGATCCCTTTGCTGATTGTTTTTGTGCTTTGAGATGTATTGACATATATATGGCTTTTTTCATGTGGAGTCTACGGTAAACACCTGAAAAATATTCTGCTTTGAGAGCTGAAGCTGCTCTTTAGGTCATTTTTGGCAAAAGTAACTGACAGGCAGAGTGAGATCTCTCTTGACTTTAAATCATTTTCTTTGCAAGTGACTTAATCTGAAATCAAACTGGCTTTTCCAGTGTTGGGAGAGCCGAAGTCTGGGGGGATGGGAGATGGTGTTTTTGTTATGCCTGACATCTGACAGGCTCTCTTCTTATGCAGCTTAAAGAAGACTTGAAAAGGCAGAAAGAGGCAGCATGTTTTAAAGCTCGTCCCAACACAGTGGTGCACCAAGAGCCTTTTGTGCCCAAAAAGGAAAATAAGCTGCTATCAGGTGGAGTTGCAAGTACTTGCTATGCAGGCTTGGCTGATAATTCAGAACTGATGCAATTAAATGATGCTTAAACTGGCTGATGCCTCTTGTTTATCAGCACAGCCAATATTGCTGTGCGCTCAATCAACTAAACCCCTAACAGCCTGTGTCCCCAGGGAACAGGGGAGTTTCCTCTTCACTGCCTCCCTGTCCCTGTGCACTAACATGGCAGCTGTATTAACAGCTATGCTACAATTGGCAGATGATTGATGTATGCTAGCTTGGGATAAGGGTAAATAGTATGCAGGATGCTCCCTGTCGAGACAGCTGGCATTTCTGCAGTAGCTGTCAGTCTTTCCTTGCCATTTGTAATGAGATGGAGGCATCCACAGCTTAGTTTGTATGTGCTGGAAACTTCATAGGATACAGAACCAGCCAAAAACTTGTTTGTACTAACAATTGTGTGCTTGTTCCTCACGTGACAATCCCCCTAACAGAGGTAATGTCTGCATCAGTACTTCTCACATTTGGGCTTAATCTTTTCTTTTCCTCAGAACCCCAGTGGTGTCTACTAACAACCCTCACAATTTGAAGTGCTCCAGAGGGAGGCTTCCGTGTGACATTAGTATTGCGCTGCTTTACCTGACTGTCTTTGCACCAATGTTATCCCCTCTATTTCTAAACTTAGAGAGCCTTTCTGGTTCCATAGTTCCTGAAGGCTTTGAGCTGGCAACAGAAAAAAGGGCTAAAGAGCGGCAAGAGTTTGAAAAACGATTGGCAGACCTGGAAGCCAGAAAGGAGATGCTTCAAGAACAGGCCAGGCAGCGAGAAGAGGAGCGTGAAAAGGAAGAACTTGCTAAACTAAGGCAAGAATTGGTAAGTGAGCTGTTTCTGAACCAGGGATTGTAATGTAACCCAAAGGGATGTGTGAATATGCTAAAAGAGCTAATGTCAGTTTTGGGATGCTTTAGGACTCCCTAGTCCTCCCTGTGGCAAGCTGATTCCTCACTAACTTTACAACTGGTCTTAAAACAAACAAAACAAAAAACAGCTCTGCTGAGGCTGTTGATGATTTTCTCAGCTGTACACATTGCAGCAAAATAACTTGAATGCCCGACAGAAGCCCAAAACCCTAAAGCATGTCTTGCATGCTCCTAGTGGCTCACTCTAGTGCCCCGGGCAGTGTGACAGTCTTGTAGACAGATGCCCGACTGCATCCTGCAGATGGCTAGCCTGCATGTTTTAGGTTCAGCGTAACTGCAGCCGTTTTCTTTAATTTTGTCCTTGATTTTTGCAGGTTCACAAGGCAAACCCAATCCGCAAATATCGCAGCGTAGAAGTGAAACCCAGTGACCAGCCACTGACTATGCCGAAGTCTCCCAACTTCTCAGACAGATTCCGGTGCTGATATGCATCCATGTGGTAGTGGGAGAGGGAGCCTATCTCTTCCTGCCCTCTTGGTGGGCAGAGAGGGAACAGTTGTTTTTACATGACTCCTCAGTCTCAAATCCTACACTTGGCTCCGTTATTCTTATATCAAGTAGTTTAACTCCATCTGAGGCAGATGGCTGAGGCACAGCATAGAGACTGTGCCATCTAGTCCTTGGCTTGCTTCACATCCAAACATCTTAGTCTCTAAAGACTAAACCAGGTTTTGATATTGTCTACAAATATTGTGTACCTGAACTAAATAAAAATTCTTAATTTGACCAACATCTCTTGCTAGTGGATCCCTTTCCTGCAGAGGAGATCTCAGTAAAGGGCACTCAGTGGACATACAAGGACATGTGCATCTAGAAGAGCTGCCTTGACTTCCTACATCTAAGTATTGGTTTCAAGTTTCTGTTTGTTAGCCTTTTATATAAAACTTGAATTGTGTGAGTAGTGTGAGGCTTTCCAAGCTAGCATATTGCAAGTCTGACTTTTCTTATTGATGTTTAGATGAATGCTAATATGAATCTTACCCACACTTTAAAGTAATTCCCTGTGTATATTAGAGCATTAAACCTTCTGCTGTTTTATAGTTGAAGTCATTCTTTTTGGGGAACTGGTTAAACTGGCAAATAACTCTTGCTGTTAGCTGTGTCCCTTGCTCATGCCAGTGCAGTAATGTTGGCTAAAGATGTATCGTGTCCTCCTAACCAGTCTAGCCACGGCTAGAACAACTAAATATAGACCAAGTGCTCTGATGTGCTGGAGGACAAAACTTCTAGCATCACAAAGTGGTAATCATATTTATATTAAGGTTTACTAAGAATGTTTTCTTATCTTACCATTGTCATAGGCCTCCAAGCCTACTAAGACTGCTTTTAGGCTTTTCCTTGGTCTTCTCTTAACAAGAATGTTAACTCAGTAAGAGTGAGTGAGAGCAAAAAGGGGTTGAGAATACTACTACTCCAAATGATCTGGATTTTAGCCATCTGACTTAGGCACTGCTGCTGCCCTCTGACATGTCTGTATTGCTGATACTTGTTCCAGTAATGTAAGCAATCATGTTGTGGAGCTGTTTCCTTGCTGGA
This sequence comes from Casuarius casuarius, assembly GCA_003342895.1. Classification (NCBI taxonomy): domain Eukaryota; kingdom Metazoa; phylum Chordata; class Aves; order Casuariiformes; family Casuariidae; genus Casuarius; species Casuarius casuarius. The sequence goes on along the minus strand of PTFA01000285.1, from coordinate 1,152,731 downwards.
GAAATGGCTTGCATCTCTGATACAGCATACTTAAAGAGCTATGCTTAAAGCCTATGGATGAAAGAATGAAAGCAAGCCCTCTTTTTCAGGCTTGGCAGAGTATAACTCTTTGCTACGTTGGCTTGGCTTCTCGTGGCTGTAATGGTATTGAGGCTCTGACCCTCCCTGTGAGCTATGTTTATGGGTCTCTCTTACCTTTATCACTTGCTGGAACTAGTGTGAGTTGGGCTGCTCATTGGTGTTATGGAGCTGCTTGGAAGAGATTAAAACATGGGAAGCTCTGAATTATCAACTTGTTCAGGTAGGGCAAACTATTTCTTGTTTGGGGTTCATTGGAAAACATTTCCTCTAATTTTCTCTAGATTTGGATACCTAGGTATTGGATATTCTTGGAGTTGTGTGGCCTTTTGTTCTGGGTTTCTTTTGGGTAGAGAAGGAAGGGTGTTCAAACTCCATGTGCTGAACTCCTGCCAAGAGGTATAGTAATAGGTACTGTGTCATTATCCAAGTCAAAGTGTATCAAGCAATTGCTACTGTTTTACTGCTACTGTTTCTCTTCTAATTTGAGAGAGGTGACAAAGGCAGAAAGTCTCAGAGAGCTAAATTCAAAGATGAGCATTTATTGTATCTGAAGATGTTGTTTTTGCAGGAATTCTTCCTGAGAATACAGTGCTCAAGGGATATCACTACAGTGAAAAGCAGCTGCAGTCTACAACCAGCAGTGAACAAGAAATGTGTATTCTGTATGAGTGTATTAGGTTTCAGCTTTTCAGTGGGCAGCAGTCTCTTGAAGTTCCAACTCTGGTTGGATTAAAAGAGGAAGTTATCCCCAGCATAAGCATAAGAACTCCTGTATTGTGCAGTGGGAGAGTACCTGAGAAAATGGAAAAGGAGTTTGCGTGAGCATGTTAGTACTAAAAGATGAATGGGCCCTGTAACAGCATAGCCTCCTCGAAATGGCAAGCTGAGAGACAAGATTCCTTTATGCCTAAGTTTCAGCTTCCCCCCCCCCCCCCCCCCCCCCCCCCCTTGAGGATCTTTACAGGAACAGAATTAAATGGCTGTGGCAGAACTGGTCCTGAAAGATTGACCAAGTCATATAGAATGGCTTAAGATGCATGTTGCTAACTCAGCCAACAGTCTCATGTTGTTGACCTGAGAGTAACTTTGAGGGAATATCAACAGCAATAGCCTTACCAAAAAGGCTGTTTGTCACAGCTAACTTTGACAGCCCTACCGAAATACAGTTTACAAGAACAGCTGGACAGAAAATCGTAAGCATCCTTTTCCTGAAAACTGCTCAGATCTGCTTGAATCTGACCAAATGCATCCAGATTTTTCTTTGGTCTTCCTCAAGCTTATTGATGTCCCAGTGGAGATATTCTGTATGATCTGCTAGCAAGGAAACTCACCGGAGCTTGAATATGCTGTGAAGGAAAGTGCTGTTTCTATTGCAGCCTGGAGCGCCAATTCCTGTGGAGCGGTGTGGATAGCAGGAGTAGGCAGCAGTAGCAGCAAATATTTATAGAGAGTCAGGAAAGCCTAAATGATGATGAGCAATAGAAGAATGTAAAGGCAAGCAGGATAACAAGACTGATGAGCTGGAGCAGATATTGATCTGTGAATGATGGAACAGCTGGATTTCCATGAATGCCTTACATGGCTTCTGTTTCAGACTTGAGGAAGGGTTTGTATGTCTGACAGCTTGTCAGTTTTTTCCAACTGTATCATTTGGTCTAATAAAAGACATTACCTCTTACTGCAAGCACTACCTCATATATTCCTCATACACTGCAAACTTAGTGAAAGAGAGCCTCAAGTCCCTGTGCTGTACAGGGATATAAGACACGTGGCAGACCTGTCAGGAGTCACCCAGTAGATTCTCATGAGCTGGTGGATGAAGTGTGGTTAGTGTAATCTGCCCTTTTAATTAGGAGGAAAGTCCTGACACGCTGGAAAAACTGCTTCAGTTTAGCAAATATATGAACGATGTCCTGGAAGAGCTGAACGTCAGCGAAGGAACGGATTCTGTTAAGGCTTCAACAGGGAATAACAAAACAGTGGCAGGTGATTTTCCACTCCTGATAGAGTAGAAATGGGAGAATAAAGTTGTAGGACTGGAGTAGTGGACTAGGATTTGACTGAAGGCTGCTCTTTTAGCATGTGCCTTGAGAGTCAGGGTAAGCTGACAAGCTGATGTAAAACCTGTGTTCTTCTGGAGTGACCCACTGGTGGATTTTGCAACAAAGTTCTCTTATAAGAAGTCAAAACTCATCAACTTTATAAGCATGCCTTGACAGTAAGTGGGGCTAGAGCTAGCGGTAATCAAGGAGAACTGGAGCTAGATAAAATTCTAGTACTAAATTCTTTCTCTGATGCTGTTTCTCTAGTTCAGTTGTCACCAAAGTAATGTGTTGAACTTGGACTAGAACTGCTACTAAAAGGCAGCCAGTATTTTCCTGGATTTTATCTTGAAAGGTAGCTGAGAATTGGAAGACCTTACTAGCTGATAAATAGAACCCTTATTAAAAGATTTGATTATGTTCTCAAAGAACACAGTTTCAGTTCTCATTTGCTTCTCTGCTGGTATAACTTGCTGACTGTAGTGCTAGCCTGATGTGAAGCTAACAAGCAAAGGCTGTCAGCAGAGGTACCCTGACCCTCAGCTGGCAGCTGATTATATTGGCTGCTGTGTGCATGTGCAGAGCAGTTCCAGGATTCATTCCTCCTAATTCTATCTTCCTGATGCTTCGGATCAGCACTCAGTATTTCCTAGTGACATTGCTGGCAGCCATGTGGCTGATAATGGGTATTCTTCGTGAGCATAACTCTTCAGTGATTCTGTTCTGACAATGTTGGGATTTTTCCCCCCTCTTTCTCCATCACCTTGATTAGACCTGTCACAACATGATGATAGCTTGTCCAGGGAAGTCCTTAGTGCTGATAGAAGCAGTTAAGCTGTTGACTGCATGTCTGGGTTGGTCCCTACCAGGGCAGGCAGGCTGGCTGGCTTATGTTACAGTGCCATGGCCGGGATTCAGGTGGGGAGGTTGTTCTCGTCTGGAAGCCATCTGCCTCGCAGCCTGCTGTGCTGCTCGATTTAGACAAGGTATAGAGTTTCCTGGAGAATGGACAGGACTTGGCTGTGTAAAGAAGCTTCTTTACCCATGAAAAGCGTAAAGGTTAAAGTGTGTGCCGCTTAAGTTGTGACAACCGTGTAGCTAGGGAACTAGCATGCTTGATGCTTTGCCAGATATCCCTGGGACAGTCTGTTTTCCAGCTAGAGCCAGCGTAGATTCTGGCTTAAGTTCCTGAATGGGAAGGGGGAAAAAAAACAAACAAACAGCACACTGCCCAAGAAACCATGGTGGTGTTTGGTTTGTTTCCTGTGCTTTAGAGAGACCTGGAGCACCAGGCTGGTCATTTGAGTGTGGGTTTTCAGACCAAAGTGTCTGAAATCCTAGTTTGCAAGTGATTGTTGTCCTTATACTATAAAACTTTCTTATGAGAGGACTGTGTTTTCACTCAACTTTTTTTTCGCTTTGGCTATGAATGATTCTCTTAATAGTGCCAAACCATGGGTAGTCTGAAAACTAAACTTCCTTCGTACATGCCTCATTTTGAAGAGCTGTTGTTATGACTTCCAAGACAGTGCAAAGCCTGCTCTTCCTTTACAGCTTCACTTCCTCATCTTGTCCTAAGGCTTCGTGTCTGTGTACGAACCCTCTCCTCTCTCATGTGGGATTCTAAAAACTTTGGAAGTGCCACCAGGAAACTTGCTGCTTTCCTGGCAGGCTCTCCTGATCTTTTCCGAGAAAGTTTTTGTAACTTCTACTGCTCGGAGCAAAAGCCAGCCCAAATGGCCTGAAGAGCTGTGTGGCGTAGTTATGGGGCATTGGCTCTTTCTCACTGGCATGGTAAATAGATGCCCTCTCCAACCCTAGCTTGCTGAGAGCAGAAAGCTGGTGAAGAGGTGGCAACGTGTGCCTGAAGCGATGGAGAGGCGGCTTCCCGGTGCCTGGCAGTTCTTGCTTGAAGGGAAAGGAGAGACAATTCCAAGCCGTACACTGGCAACAGCGGTCAGCGGGCAGAGTCCCTGCTGCCCACGCCATGCGGTCTCACAAGTTATTCCTGCCAGCGTGCCTGAAAGCAGCAGCAAAGCCATATTCTGCTTTTGCTACCTCCGTGCCCTCTGGCCTCCAGGTCGGCGGGACTCCTGCTCGCGGACAAGGAATGATGGCTGTGCTCTGAGAGCGCAATCGAGACTCCGCAGTCCCCGAGAGCCGTGGATTCCAGCGGTGCTCAAACTTCTACGTGTATGCAACTGCATCAGCACTTCTGTCATGCTGTTTATAGGGTGGTTAAAGCAGTGTATTTGCTCCTGTGTGACCCCTATTGGTTCTCAGTTAATTAACAGATCTTGTCTTTAATCTTGTAAGAGGAAAGTTCATCAGCTTGAGATGAGCCAGGTTTGCCAACACCACAAATCCAAGCTGCGAAGAATGGAACAGGAGTGTGTGATGTCTGTTCAAAAGCCCCAGGCTACCTGCTTTAGAGAAAATGTTGCTGTTTGCTTTGTGGTTATGGTGGTAGATACCTAAGATGCTTCTGTTACCGCACCACTGCTTGAGGATTTGCTAGTTTTGCTTTCAAAAGCAAACTACTGAGACTGTTAAGGGAGATATCTCCAGCAGCAAATTTCACTTTCTCCTTAGCTTAAACTTTGCCTCTTGTTTCTTACACAGCAGGGCTGTGAGTTACTGCCAGAGGGTTGCAGCAGCTCCTAAAGATGAGTAGTAAGAAAGAAAGGGAGATACCTTTCCTTGCAATGGCAATGGAGAAGGAGTTCTCCAAGCAGGACAAAACATCACTGGTATCAACTGGTTCCTGTTGCTTTCCAGCTGGCCATCAGAAACAAGAGCAGCGTCTCTCCCGTGTGCGGGATGCATACCTGTCCCCGGGCTCGGGCTCCTGCCCGCAGCCAGAGGCGAAGGTAACTGGTGCTGCTGCTGTGTGTGCTGAGCGGAGCTGGCTGCGGGGAATGCGAGTTAATTGCTGTTTCCCTTTCGGAGCCTCCGCGTGGCTGTGGTCCCAGCAAGCCGCCTGCCAGGTCTGCCGCGTCTGCAGCAAGTGCTCCTGAGGAAGATGTGTGGAATGGGTCGCTGTGGGTGACTGCGGTGAGTATGCTGATGTCTCGTCGTAAAGCTGCCACGTGAAATGTTTGAGGACTCTTTTGCTGTGATAGTGGGGGGAAAAAAGTCTTCCCAGTTGCCAGTAACTGAGGTACATTAAAAAAATCTAAATCTCTATTGCAAAAACCACCTTGTCCAGCTTGTATCTATATCCTTTTTCCCTAGAGCATGAAGAAAAAGGTTTTGACTGACCTTGGAAGGGACCCTGCCAGTGGCACCCCAGGGCCCAGCCTTCACAGCAGGGTCAGTTTAGAGGTATAGGAAAAACACAGCCTTCTAGTTTTAATCCTCCAAATGTCACTTCCTTAAAATGCTGCCAGGGTGATGGCTCTGTGCTGAGCACCTTGCTGTGGTCTTGCAGCTGCTGGAATGGGACAACCCCAGTGTGGCCTCTGAAACCCAGTCTTCTGGAAGAGAAGGCAACTTGGGAAGAGAAATTCGCTTTCCTCTCCCTTCTTGTGATAAATTGGAGTGGTCCTGACCTGCCAGCTGGTCCCAGGGAGGTAAGAAGGTACTTAACATAGAAACTGTAAACTTACTTGTTTCTTCCCTGATATTTCAGTTTGGGGTAGGGAAATGGCACTGGGAGAAACTTCTGTCTTGCTCTGCTCACTGGTGGTCTCTTCTGCAGAAACAAGAGAAACTGCAGTCCTCCTCTCATGTCTTTCCTGCTGGCCGATGATTCCTGCGTGAAGCTCTGGGCCCACGTGCTTCCCTCCAGCGACCCAAGGGTGGGCAGAGGCAGGACAACAGCATCTCCAGGAGGTAAGGGACCGCCTTGTCTAGACCCCAGCTTGTCTTGCTCTTAACTGAGTGCCACATGTGAACCACGTCTCATCAGGCAAAGCCTGACCCCAGCCCATGACGTACAGAAGCTGGTGGCTTGTTAGGAGCTGGGATTTGACAACATAATGAAGCACTGTCACTCGTTGGCTCTGACCTGCATCTCCTGGAGTCTGGACTGCTTGTTTGGGGTAAGTGGGACCTGTGGGAACCTGGCGCTGAGTGTTAACCCATCCTGCCATACCCTGAGCTTCAAATCTCTCTCCTTGGCTGGGCCCACTGGAGGAGAGGCTCCTCTAAACACCAGCCTCCAGAGGCGTGCAGGGCTTCAGCACGGGGCTGCCCGCGGCCCTGGCCCCTCAGGGTGTGCAGAGCTTCGGCGTGGGGCTGGCCGCGGCCCTGGCCCCCGGGGTGTGCAGAGCCTTGGCGTGGGGCTGGCTGCAGCCCTGGTCTCTCCTATATTAAGCGCTGGGGTGTGATGCTGGCTGACAGTGTTGTAGTTGGAAAGGTCACACTTCACCTCCCATTTTCCATTACAGCTGATTAGGAAAGAGGATGATCCAAGTCCTTTTAAAGTTTTCTCTTGGAGCTCTTCCTGTCCAGGTTTGTTTTAAGGCCTGTTTTGGCAGCAGTTTTGTGCCAAGATCAGAAACCTTTGTGCAAGCGAGGCCCTCCTTCCCAAGAGGGGTGTTACCAGCCTCCCTGCCTGCGGGAGAGGAGCGTTTAGCTGGAGCTCTGGTATCTTTGCTTGGGCGCCGTCGTTGCCCCGAGCCCCGTCCTGTCCTCCCGGCACGTCTCGCCCTGCCTGGCCGTAGCTGCCTTCTCTGCGGAGCTGCTCCGTACGAGGTAAGCACCACTCCCGGGCTCACCGTCGCGTCTGGCAGCCCCAGCTTGGCAGCGGCGCAGGGCTGTGCCCTTGTCTCTGCCCCTCGGGTCTCCGCTCGGGGAGGCTCCGCGCAAGAAATGCGCCGGGAGCAGCTGGGGCTTGGCGTGGGGCATGACTCAAGGCTTGTGAACGCCAAGCAGCGGCGGGACGGAGACCTTGGGAGGAAGGCCCTGGCCGTGCAGCTGGCAGAGGCCAAGCCGGGGAACCCTGAGGTGATCTCAGCGCCGACTCCTGCCCTGCCCGGGGGCACCTGGCCAGCCCTGACCCAGCCCCCGGGAAAGCACCGCTCCAGCCAAGCAAGCACCGGCGCTTGGCCTTTCGCTGCCCCGTCTCCCCCTCGCCCCGCGGTCCCTGAGAAAGCCCCGGCGCCCGCCGCGGAGGAGCAGGGCGATGCCGCCCCGCGTCCCAGCTGGGACGACCGAGGTGCAGCGCGATCTGGAGAGTGGCCAGGAGCTTGACCCGTGCTGGGGTAGCGCTGGGAGCAGATGCCTGACCCGAAGCGGCCTGCGGTGTGTCCTTTCTCGTACCGCAAGCTGCTCTCAGTGCTTTACTGTGCATCACCAAGCCAAGGCCTCCGCTGGCCCCTTTCAGAGGAGCAACAGATGCAGGCGAGGGGCTGAGCCCTTCTTCCTCCATGCTGTACGGGCTGTGCTGGTGATCCTGCTGCCGGTACGTGATAAATTGGTGTTCTCGGTTTTTGGCGGTTTATTGGGATCCTTTTACCTGGCAGTACTGACGGGGGAGGCCTGGGTTCAGTTGTCAAGAGGTTCCTACCGCAACCCTCAAACAACCACCTCAGCAGAAACCTGAGAAACCAAATTGTTGCCCGCGTACCCTTTATGAGCAATGCTTTCCTCACTCTGAGCCCAAAGGTCTGGGGTAATCACGGCTCTGCTGGGTGGGAGAACAAGGCAGAAACCTGGGATAGCCCCGGGAATAAATCAACTTCAGGCAGGACTGCTGTGCCAGGAGACTGCGTGTCCCCTGTCCTGCTCGTCACCTCGAAGTGACAAGAACAGGCTGTTTCCTTCCCCTTTATACTCTGCTCAGTTCAGGCTTCTTCAGACCTAGAGAGCAAATTTGGGAGTAGGATGCTTCTGCCTTTCACCGTGCAGAACATGCTGGCCAGGGCTCTGCCAGCCATCGCACGGGGTGAAAGGGCCCTCGATCAAAGCTGGAGCAGCCAAGTCCTGCCCTTGCTGGTGCTGCTGAGCTCCTCGTGTCCCTCCCCACCACTGCTTTTCCATGCCGCTGACTGCCGGGGTGGCTCGCCAAGCCCGGGATTTCAGCCCTGCTCGGCCTCTCAGAGGCGGTGCCGTGAGGTGCCAAGGACCGACAGCACACGGTGCACCTTCGGCAGGGCTTCTCCGTGCCAGCATCCGCAGCGCCCTTGTGTGCCCTGACCCTTCCAGCAGCCCTCCATTCTCTTGCCTGTGTCCCTGACCCCCCAAAATTAGTTTTTACAGCAAATTAGAGCCCTTGAGCTTGTTCCCAGGGAAGGCCACAGCAGCCTGTTGGGTGACATGTGCCAGTGCTGATGCTTTTTTGCTTTGGGTGGTCGAAGCACTGGTCAGAGCTGGCCGTGCCAAGGGGCGCCGCGTTGCTCTCGCCAAGCGAAGGGCCGTTTGGAAATGGCGATCTCTGGAAGGGCTGGTGCCGGTGGGCAGAGCTGGCTGCGGCTCAGCAGTGCTGGGCTTGCATCCGTCGGAGAGGGTCCCTGCCCGGTTAGCACCGTAGCTGGGGCCCGTTTCTGGGGAGCTGCCTCGCGGACCCGCCTCGGGCCAGCCCTCCCGACCCCTCGGGCCTCGCCGGGGAGCCGCTCGCGCGGTGCCTGTGCCGGGGGCAGGAGGCAGCTCCGTCGCCTGTCTGCTGCCTGTTTGCGTACCCGGGTCCCCCGGGCATGGACGGGGAAGAGTGGAGTGTCCTTTGAACGGGCTCCAGCAGCGACAGGTGGTGGGAAAGGCGAAGCGGAATGGCTGCTGCTGTAAAGGATACTCCTCTCTCCCCGCACTAATCCAGCTCTGTTACACCCAGTATAGAAGGGGCCGCTCCGGCCAGGCGCTTCCACACTGTGGATGCTGCCTCCCACCAGCTCTGACCGCCCTCCGTGCCGGGAGCGCCGGGTAAGGGGCCGGGGGCTCGGCGCGCTGGCGGCGGGGTCCCCGTGGCTGCCCGGGCTCGGGTTCGCAGCACCTCTGCGCGGCCATGGGGTGGGAAACCCGAATCCGAGGAGCTGGACGTAATGCATCTGTCTGCAAGGTGCTGCTGCCTCCCCGGCTCCGCTGGCTCCCCGCGCCGAGTCCGCGTGCGGCTGCAGAGCTGCTTCCCCAGAAACCTCCCTCCGCAGCTCTGCCCCTCGTTGCAGCGCCCGTCCCAGTAAAACCAGCAGCAGACTCCCCTGTTAATGGAATGGTTACGGGAATGGTTTTTTTCCTCGGGATGGGCTGTCCCTACCTCGGGAACAGCCACGCAGGCTGAGCGGGGAGCTGCGTTTCAGGACTGTGGCTGGTGCTTGTTCCTGTCCGGTGGCCGGGCAGGAGGTCGGGCTGCGGCAGCCCAGGCAGCGGGTGACAGTGCCCCGAGGCTGCAGGGGACGGCGTGGTGGCCCGCGCTGTTGGCCTGGCAGCCCGCGCCGGGATACGGGCACCCATGGGTGCTTCCTGAGCCCCTCGGCTAGGGGCGGCCCAGGCAGGAGCTGCAGCGACCTGGCAGCGCCCAGCGTGCGGGGGGACGGCGGCAGTGCTGCGGCTGCCGGGCTGGGGGCTCGCGGGGCCTCCGAGCAGACCCGGGCTGGACCCGCGCGGTGGCAACGTGGGGCTGTGCTCCGCCGGCAGCTCCCGGGGCGCTCACCTCGCCTGATCCCCGCGGGCCAGCCCGGGGCCGGACCCGGCGTCGGCCGCCCCGGCGTGGGGGCACCGCGGCCGCGCTGCCCGTTTGCACCCGGAGGCCCCGCGGCAGCGACAGGTGCTGGTGTCAGACCATCAATCAGTCGCTGCACGGGGGATATCGGGGCACGGTGGGACGGCGCAGGGACTGGCGGCTGTGCGGGGCCGGCTCGGTGCCACCGGAGAGGGGGCACGGCCTGGCTGCGGGCTGGCAGCAGGTTGCTGCTCCTCGGGCCGGGGCTCTGGCGGGGGGCTGCCGGGGCGGGAGCGCGGCTCGAGGCCCGACGCACCCATCCGCGGGGTGAGCCGGGTCCTGCAGAGCTGCGCGAGAGGAGGCGTCAGCTTCTCCCCTCTCTCCTGCAGGAGCCTTGCTGAAGCCGGGAGCGAGGTGCCAGGGCGGCAGGGCTCCGGAGTCTCCCTATGGAGCAGGACGGCGGGCCGGGCGGCGCTCCCGACGCGGGCGGCGGCGATGGAAAGCCCCCGGCTGAAGCGACGGGCAGCGCAGCCCAGCCTGCGCCGGCAGAGCCCGCGGAGGACAAGGCCCCTGCTGCCACGGCGGAGAAGGTGCCGGCTGCCGTAGGGGGTCAGGATGGCAGAGGGAAGGAAGAGCCCACGGAGGGGAAGAGCCCAGCTGCTGCCAAGGCTCAGGACGGAGGGAAGGAAAAGCCTGCGAAAGAGGCTCTGGCTGCAGGAGAGCCTGAAGGCAGGAAGGCAGAGCCCGGGGAGAAGGCCGCGGCTGCAGCCGAGGCTCAGGGTGGAGGTAAAGGAGAGCCCGCAGAGAAGTCTCTAGCTGTTTCAGAGGCTCAGGATGGAGGGAAAGAAGAACCTGCAAAGGAGAAAGCTGCAGCTGCTACAAAAGCACAGGATGGAGGGAAGAAAGCTGCAAAGGCGGAGAAAGCCCCGGCTGCAGCAAAGGCTCAGGATGGAGGGAAGGAAGCTGCAAAGGTGGAAAAAGCCCCGGCTGCAGCAAAGGCTCAGGATGGAGGGAA
>PTFA01000285.1:1131114-1141701 GCA_003342895.1 Casuarius casuarius | reverse complement strand
AGCAAAGGCTCAGGATGGAGGGAAGGAAGCTGCAAAGGTGGAAAAAGCCCCGGCTGCAGCAAAGGCTCAGGATGGAGGGAAGGAAGCTGCAAAGGCGGAGAAAGAGGCTGACAAGCAGAAGCAGCCCAAGGGCCGGGAGGCAGCGCGCCCAGTTCTGCAGCAAAGCCTGAGCTGCCCGGCCTCCTGCCGCAGGTACCCGTGTGCCTCTCGTCCCCCCGGGAAACTGCCTCCCGGGGCGGCTGCGCAGTTTGTATCCTCCCAGGATGGGCTCCCTCCCCTCGCTGCTCCCCCTGTCCTGGTGCCTGGGGTCCCCTGGGCAGAGACGGGTGCTGGGGGCTGCTCTGGAGCTCGGCTCTGCTGGACTCGGGCCCTGCTCACCTGCTCCTTCTGCTTTCAGGGAGGACCAGCCCAGGGCGAAGGCGGCTGCGATGGAGGTGATACCGGAGGAGACCGCAGCAGTGCAGCCAAAAGAGAGTCCAGCAGCTCCTGCCGCAGCACCGGGCCCTGCCCCGACGGCCCTGGGAGCCCCGCAGGCTCCAGAACAGCCCGTCCCCGCAGCCGAGCCCGGCCCTGCCCCGGGGAGCGCCGGCACCCAGGAGGAGAGGACGTTGCCAGAGCCTGCCGGCGCTGCAGGACGGCCCCAGGCTGGCTCGGACGCGGGCCCTGCGGGCGCCCCTGCCTTCACTCTTGGGGCCGCGGAGGAGCCCGGCCCCGAGGCCCAGGGGCAGCTCCCCTTGCCGGAGACGGAGCCGCCCCCCAGCCCCTACCTCACCCCGGACTTCGGGAAGGAAGACCCTTTCGAGATACTGGGTAAGGCCGTGTCACCTTCCAGAAACACGATCCTGCCTTGCCCTCCGTCCGGCGGGTGCCGGCGCCCCGGGACCGCTGCCTCCGCGCTCGGCAGCCCCGGGGCTGGCGCCGGCTCTGCCTGCCGCCTGTGCTGCCCTCCCGGGACATTGGCTCGTGCTCTTGGCCAGCTGCCTGCTGAGCAGCCTTCGAGCTCCTGTTTCACTGTAAACAGGGCTAAATGCGTCGCGTCCACTCCCCGGGCTTCTCCGAGCTAGAGCATGGCACGCTTCTTGCTGCTCGGGGCTGCTGGAGAGGAGGAAGAGCCTGTCCCTGCGGCAGCAGGTGTGACGGCCACCACATGGCTGGGTGGCAAGGGACAGCACGTCCTGTCGTCCTTGCAGGAACGGCCGCGGAGGGGAGGCTGTGCCAAGCTCTCGGGCAAGGGGTGCTCACGGGGCTCCTGCAAGAGCCGCTTCCCACCACCCACGTGGAAGGGGGGCCTGGTCGTGCAGGGGGCACCTCGCCGGGGCTCCGTCCTCCGCGGGCGAGCACCGCGTGCAGGACAGGGGACGGGGGATGAGAGCGACGCGCAGCAGGGCAGCACGGAGGGGCTGCCTGATGTGCGGGACGGTGGCACGCTGCCACGCGGGATGGTGGCACGAAGGGGGCAAACGTGACATGCAGGATGGTGGCACGAAGGGGGCAAACGTGACACGCGGGATGGTGGCATGGAGGGGGCGAACATGATGTGCAGGATGGTGGCACGGAGGGGGCAAACGTGACGTGCAGGATGGTGGCACGGAGGGGGCAAACGTGACGTGCAGGATGGTGGCACGGAGGGGGCAAACGTGACACGCAGGATGGTGGCACGGAGGAGGCAGGCGTGATGCGCAGCGGGGCAGCGCGGAGGGGCCGAGCGTGGCAGTGCCGGATGGCGGCCTGGAGAGGGCGAGCGCGGCGTGCGGCGGGGTGGCAGCGTGCGCGGTGGCGGCTGCACGGAGCAGGCTGCAGCGGTGCAGCAGGATCCTGCTGGTGACAGCAGAGGAGCTGCTGTTGGGCAAGGGGAGGCTCTGATTTAGGGCCAGGCTCCGTGTCTGGCAGCATCCTGCGCCTGTGGGCCGGGGCTGGGCCCAAGCACCGGCTGGGCTGTGCCGCTAGGTGCCAGCCGTCACCCGTGCACGGGGCCGAGCTCCGAGCCTGGGCGCCCAGGTCCCCAGCTGCCCCCCGGGGTCCCCAGCTGCCCTGGGGATCCCAGCCACCCTTCAGCCCTGCTCTCTCTCTGCAGACGACGTCCCTCCGCCGCCTGCCCCCTTTGCACACCGCATCGTCACGCTGCGGTCCGCCAACGTGAGCGCCCAGTTCAACCTCAGCTCCAAGGACATTCTAGGAGGGTGAGAAGGGGGCCCTGGGGCTGCGGGGGGGGCTGAGGTGCGGGGCACCTGGGTTTTCCCCCCGCCCTGCCACCGAGCTGCTGCACAACCTTGGCAGTAGCTCCGTGTTCTCAACTCTGGGAAATAAAGGGGCCCTGGGAGGGTGGAAGAGCCTCATGGAGCCCTCCACCACCCGGTTTCAGAGCGATTGCCCCTGCCCACGGTACAAGGCGAGGCATCCTCGACACCAAGGATAGGTCCTACCTGGGGGCCAGCGATGACTGGGGCAGATGAGCAGCAGAGCCCTGCCTGCCAGCAGAAGCGCCTTGGGCTGACGGGACTTTTCTAGTCATGGAGCGAAGGTGTTGGAGCCCTCCCCTGCTATGGAAAGTCAGCAGCACACAGGACCAGCTGCCCCAGCCTCGTGTAGGGAGTTGGGATAGTCTGAGGGTCTCTGGGAGCCTCAATAGTATCTGCCTTTCCCTTTCCGCAGGGGCAAGTTTGGTGAAGTCCGCACGTGCACAGAGAAACAGACGGGGCTTAAACTGGCTGCCAAAGTCATCCGGAAACAGGGCGCCAAGGACAAGGTGCGACCGAAGGGCAGCGGGAGCGGGGGTCTGGGCATGCTCTGCCTGGGGGATTCCTCTTGCCGCGTTGCCACGTGCTGGTGTGAATGAGGTGGTGCGTGGCAGCATCTGGCCCTTGTGTGCGTGCGGTGGCTGGTCCAGCCTCAGGGCTGTGACAGGGCTCGTCCTTGGGCCGGCGGCTTGGCCGAGGTGTGACGCACCTCCTGCGCTGCTGTGGGGCTCGCTCTGCAGGAGATGGTGCTGCTGGAGATCGACGTGATGAACCAGCTGAACCACCGGAACCTGATCCAGCTCTACGATGCCATTGAGACGCCCCGGGAAATCGTCCTCTTCATGGAGTTGTGAGTGCCAGAGCCGTGCTGGGGCACGGGCTGGGGGCTGGGCCCGAGGCCTGGGCAAGGGGGACCATCGCGGAGGCTCTGTGCCGTCTCTGGAGGTGGGAGCAGACCTGCTGGCCCATCTCGCCAGCAGAAGCGATCAGCCGCAGGGGACACTTCCCCCAGGCCTTGCCTGTCCCCTCTAGGGCGCCTGCCCCATCTTGCTCGCAGGCAGAGGCAGGTCTCTGGCTGTGCCTTGCCCAGGACAGTATCTCCCGTGGTTGTAGCCGTGTTCAGAGCAGTCGCTCCACGGCTGTGCTGGCCGGGGGGGCCGAGCGGCACAGGGTGGGCAGGGCGGGGGGCTGTGAGAGGAGCGTTTGGGGCAGGAGGTGGGGGGAGCCCGGGCGACCCCACGGTCCATCCTCCCGCAGCGTGGAGGGCGGCGAGCTCTTTGAGCGGATCGTCGACGACGACTACCACCTGACGGAGGTGGACTGCATGGTGTTCGTGAGGCAGATCTGCGAGGGCATCCGCTTCATGCATCACATGCGCGTGCTCCACCTCGACCTCAAGGTGCGGGGCTGGGGCTGGGCGGCCCGGGGCTGCAGCGGTGGGCAGCTGGGCTCTGACCCGCGGGCTCCCTGTCCCCGCAGCCCGAGAACATCCTCTGCGTCGCTGCCACCGGGCACATGGTGAAGATCATCGACTTTGGGCTGGCTCGAAGGTATCTGCTCTTCTCCTCCTTCTCCCTCCCTCCTCGGCTTCTCTTCCTCCTTCCCCTCCTACTCCCTTCCTTTGCTCCTGCTTGTCCCCTCGCTGGCATGTGGGGACACAGGGCGCTGCCCCAGCCCTGCGGGGAGGAAGGAGCCGCGGTGGGGCCAGGAGCACTGGAGACTTCTGTCTGCGAGTGGCTTTGGCTGCCGCGCTGCCCGATGGCCCGCGCACCGCAAGGGACAGCGGTTTGGGAGCGCTGTAATGACAGGCTGTCTCTGGCTGACGCAGAAGGGAGCAGGGCCAAGCCGGGAGGGTTGCAGAGGCGCAGAGTGCCTGGTGGAAGCAGACTCGGCCTTTCCCGGGGCGGGGGGGGAGCTGGGGGGGTGGTTTGGGGACAGCCTGCTGCCTTGCTGCTGACTTGCCGCCCTGACCGCAGGTACAACCCCCGGGAAAAGCTGAAGGTGAACTTCGGCACCCCCGAATTCCTGTCCCCCGAGGTGGTGAGCTACGAGCAGGTCTCCTACAGCACGGACATGTGGAGCATGGGCGTCATCACCTACATGCTGTACGTGGGGGTCGTGGGGGCCCTTTCCGGGCACCGGGGCAGAGCGCCGGCTGCTCAGCTGCTGCTTCTGCCCGGCGTGGAGCAAGTCTCCAGCCCTCCCGCGTGCCCAAGAGCGCCCTGGAGCTCGGTGGAGGGTGCTGGCGGAGGGTGCTGGCCTGCTCCGTGAGCAGATGGGCACCGGGGCCGTTTGCCGTGGGGCTGGAGGCCGGGAGGGGGCTGCGAGCGGGGCCGGGTGCCTGGGGGTGTCTGGGTGCACGTGTGCAGACGGGAAACGGCTCAGCTTTGCCAGCCGCGGGCAGGAGCGCAGCAAGGTGCCAGCAGCCAGACGCTGTGTCCTTTCCCCTGGTGCCGGCGGCCCTGCCTGGGCAGAGCCCTTGACCAGCAGGGCACGGGTCAGCCGCAGCGAGTTTGTTTTGTACAAGAGGAATTTGGAAGGGGCTGAGAAATCGGGCCGTGTAGTGCCCCAACCTGAAGGCACCTGGCTTCTCACCCAGCCCTCTCCTCTCTCCTAGGCTCAGTGGCCTCTCCCCCTTCTTGGGTGACAACGACACCGAGACACTCAACAACGTCCTGGCTGCCGAGTGGTACTTTGACGAAGAGACCTTTGAGAGCGTCTCTGAAGAGGCCAAGGACTTCGTCTCGAACCTCATCATCAAGGAGAAAAGGTTTGAGGCTTGCAGAGGGCATGGCGGGGCTGAGGGCAGGTGTCCCCAGATCCGTGCGCTCCCTTCAGCCATCCCGTGTGCACCAAACACCTGCCGTCTGCACCCGCTCTGGGACCATCCAGGTCCCTCAAACCACCGGACACATCTTCTAGGGGTTTGTGGGCAGTGAGAGCCGATTGCCCAGGGTGGTCCTGACCCTGGAATGTTTCTGGGGACCTGGAGCTCTAGGATGGCTGAAGAAGGGCTTGGTCTAGGGGGAAAGTGGCTCCTGGGGGCTGCAGGGCCGGGGGGATCACCCCAGCTCTCCGTCGGGGTGGCCCCGTGCCCAGGGCGGGAGCACAGGGTGACCTGCTTTCCTCTTGCCTTCAGTGCCCGAATGAGCGCTGGCCAGTGCCTGCAGCATCCGTGGCTCAACAACCTGGCGGAAAAGGCCAAGCGCTGCAACCGCCGCCTCAAGTCCCAGGTGCTGCTCAAGAAATACGTCATGCGGAGGCGCTGGAAGGTGCGTGGGGGCTCCCTGCGCGCTGGCTGCCGGGTGGGAAGACGGTCAAGGCCTTCCCCCATCTGCACCGTCCGGGAGAGCTGGTGGAGAGGCACAGTCAGCCCCTGCCCAGCCTGGCAGGGCCGTGTTTGGGGAGGGCGGGTCTGACTTGCTGTCCTGATGGCAGCTGTGGGGCGAGGATTTAGGGATGTCTGAGCCTGGAGGGATGGCTCCCCAGCACCATGGGTCCTGACCTTGCTTGGGTGCCCTAAACGTGGGTTCCCCTTAAACATAGATGCCTTCGTGGTTGTCCCCCTCCAAACCAATCCCTGAAGGCTCCTTTTTGAGACAGAAGTGTGCCAGGACAGAGCGGGGGGGCTGTGCCCCTCTGAGTGGGGGGCTGGCCGATCCCGGCACTGACCGTGCGCCTTCCCCCTGCCCTGCACTTCCCTCCCGTGAGACGGGGCTGAGCTGGTGCCAGGGCAGCTGCCAGGTGCGTGAGGGCTTTATTTCACGTGGTCGCAGCAGCTTTACTAGGTGGAAGAGCTGCCAGCTCTGCAGCGCAGCTCCTGAACCAGCTCTAAACATCTGTCTGGTTCCGCCTCAAGACCTGCAGCCTTTGCGGTCAGACTGGCACCTCCTCTTTCCCTTTTACAGAAAAACTTCATCGGGGTCTGCGCTGCCAACCGGTTCAAGAAGATCAGCAGCTCGGGGTCACTGACGGCGCTGGGTGTCTGAGCTCAGCCTCCCCGGGAGGCGACGGAGCGATGTGCGAGTCAAGGCCAAAGAGCAACAACCACTTGGAATAGGGGCTTGCGCGCTGCAGAGCCTGGTCCTGGGACTGTGCAGGAGAGTGACACGTAGTTCTTGCTTCTGGATGGCAGTAGGATCTCTGCTGGGGTTGGACCCTGCCTGCTTCCCACCCGGGGGGCAGGAGCGAGAGGCTGGCGAGACACAGCCTGGTCCCACGCACGTGTGAGGCCCCTGCTCGTGCTGCTGTGAGGTGGCTGCTCTGGACCCCGCGCTGCTGTGAGATGCACACTGCTCCCCTGCTCCGCGCCTCCCGCGAAACCACCACCTCAGGTCTTGCCTGCTGCATCCTCTCCCTGCGCCGAGACTCCTGCCCTGCCCTGGCTCCGAGCTGCTGCGTGACTGCCGGGGGGCCAGGACCCCCCCGGGTTTCCACCCCACACCCCACTGCTGTGGAGCTGCTCCGTAAAGATCATCCCGCCCTGGATGATCCACGGCATTGCTGTGCTGGGATCCCCGTTGCTGTCAACGCTGGCAGACCCTTCCCGGAGTGCCGGGCCTCGGCTCGAGCTGTCCTTGTTCCCGTTAAGCCACTGCTCCTGTCYGGACTCCCCAGGACTGAGGCCACCGCTTGCCGGTAGTTGCAGATCTCATCTCTGGAACAGCTGCTCTGGATTTCTGGCCCTTCGGTGCATTCTCCCCACCTGAAGGTACCGTGTCTCTAAGGCGCAGCCGAATGCCGCTYGGGATCCCCTGTGCTGCCGCCCAGCTCCGCTCTGCAGTGCTGCCGGGACCCCCCTCCTCCGAGCTCCCCATCCCGAGGCAGGGGCCTGGAGAGCGTGTGTGCAAACCCCCCGAGCCGTCGCATCGCTGCTCTGCTTGCATTTCTTTCCCGGGACCTCGGAGGGGAAAGGCCCGTCCCATGTGTTGAGCACTGCTGTCTGGACTGGCCCTACACGCTTGTCACTGCCTTGGACCCAAGATTTGTGCATTCAGCCTGCAAATGCTGCAGCCCTGCCCTGGGGTAGTGGGTTTTTTTGGACCCAGAGGTGCCCGACCTCCCTGGCATTTGGCTCCGCTCCCCGCCAGCGCACAGCGGGAAGGGCCCCGCGTGCCAGGCTGGAGCCGCACCTTGGCGTCGGGATGCCGCAGGGGCAGGTGCGGACCCGCACCCGGGCGCGTTCGCACGTGAGCCGGGGCCAAAGCACCTCCTGCCCCGGCGGGCGAGCCGGGAGCTCGGAAACCGGAGCCGGGCCGAGTTCCTGCGCACCGGGAGGGCTCTCGCACAGGAAGGGAGGAAGTGCAGAGCGCGGATTCCAGGAGCGTCCCCAGATGGGAGCCAGCAAGCAAAGAAGGAGGCTTTGTGTTCCCTCCTAACCTCCCTGCCCTTCTGCTCTGCCAGCGGGGGAAAAACACAACCTTTCCTTCGCGCGTCCCCCGCGAGATAAAGGCGAGCGAGGCGTCCTAATGCAGACCATCTGGGCTCTGCTCCCCCCGCTCGTCAAAGGATTGCTTCAGCGCTGACCACCAACACACAGGAACTGCCGGCCGGCCGGCCGCTGCGGCGGCCAGCTTCGCCCCGCCGGCCTGCTGCGCCGGGCTGGGGCCGCGGCCGGGGCTGCGAGCGGGCTGGGACGGGCCCTGCCGCGGGCTGGGGGTGCTCCTTCGGCTCCCCGGCCTCACCTGGGTCCCCTTCCCACTCGCCCCCCGCGGCATTGGGGCTCCCATGAAGCCCAGCATCCCTGCGTGCTCCAGCTGGAGGACAGGAGCCCCAGAGCCCCACGGCATCAAGCCCTGCCCGGAGCCCGGAGGTGGCAGAGGAGGTTGGCACGAGGTCCCAGGCTTCCCCGTTCCCTGCAGCTTTGGTTTCTGCTGTTGAGTTCTCCCAGGGGTGATTGTTTGTTTGCTCGGGGCCGCCTGTGCCCTCTGCGGCTGCCAGCACAACCCTGGCGCTTGGTCTGGGGCGGAGAAGGGGGGAGGCCCGGGGCCCCCCTGCCCACCGGCTCCTCCAGCTCCTGCCCGGGCTGGCGGTGCCCTGCTGCGCACGGGAGAGCTGCCGGGCTCTCGGCTTCGTGTAAATAAATGTACAGGTCTGACGGCGAGCCCTGCGCCCCGCTGTGCTTCCCGCGGGGTCCCAGGGCCCTGGGAGCGGGGCCGGCCCGGGGGGGGGGAGTGGGGCCGGGCTCCCCTTCCCCGTGGGGCCGGCCCGGGGCGCTGCCGGGAGCCGCGCGGGAAGCGAGGCACGGCGCGGGAGCGCTGCCCTCTGCGATTTGGCCGGCGTTTCGAAACATGCGGCGGTTCTGCAAACTCCCCACCCACGCGACTGCTTCCCCTGCGCGGCCGGGCCGGGGGCTCCCACCCTTCTGGACCAGCTGGACGTGGAAAGGACCCTCTTTCCCGTGGAGGCTCCCTCCTATGTACTTTCCAACCCCGGGAGCGAGCGGGGAAGGACAGGATCAGGCTCCCGTATCCGCACCCAAGCGTTTCCTTGGGCTTCGCTGGCCCTTTGCCCCGGGAACCCAAGTGCGGCATCCGGCACCATGCCGGGCTCGCTCCGGCCGCCCTCGCACAGGGTTTGCATCTGGCCACGCACCGGCGGCCCCGGGAGCCCTGCCGGGATGCAGAGCTGTCGCTCCAGCCCAGCCGGGTGCTGCCAGCCCGAGCCTGCGGCAGCTGGGGCCACGGGGGCAGCGGCCGCCCCTCGGGGCTGAGCTGCCTCCGGTGTGGGCGGCTCCGGGGCCATGGGAGCAGCCGGAGCCCCGGAGTGCCGGGCTTGGCGCTGCTCCTGGCCCTGTTTTGGCCGCGTTGCCTGGCTGCGGCTCGGTGGGCGTCAAACCTCCCTCGCGCCGTCGGGCAGGGCCGCGAAGGGTGAGTAACCGGAGGCTGAGGGCTGCGGAAGGGGCACGGCTTGTCCCGGGGGCCGAAGGGAGGGGAAGGTCCCCAAGCGCCCTGGGGAGGGGCCGGGTGGAGGGACAGGGCTGTCCCCACAGCTGCAGCCCGGATCGGGGTTCGCCCCGGCGCAGGGTCTCCGAAGCGGTTAAGGGGCCGGGGCGCCGGCTCCGCAGCCCGGGCAGGTCCCTGCCAGCCCCGTTCCTGCCGGCAGCCTTTGGCCGGTTCCTGTCGGCGGCCGCCTGCGGTCCTGGAAAACAGCGCGGCCCCATCTGGTTCCAGTTACGCTCCGCGGCCGTGACGTCTCCTTCCCGTCTGGGCCCCGGGAGCCGAGCGTCTCCCGGCTGCGGGGGCTGCGGGGCGCCCGGCCCCGCTCCGCTGCCGCCTGCCCTGCGCCGTCCCCTAGTCCCAGCCGCTCTGTGCCGCCGATTCCCAGCCGCAGCCCCGGCTCCGGGCGAGCGGGGCGCCCCGTTCCCAGCACGGCACCCGGCCCGTGCTGGTCCCCGGAGCCGTGCACGGCTCCCCGGCCCCGCTCGCGCCTTGCCGGCCTGCACCGCACCGGCCGCAGGCACCAGGGCTGGCCCGGCGGCTCTGCGCCCTCGGAGAGCCAGGACAGCCGGTCCCCAGGGCTGCCACCGTGCCGGGGCCGGGATGCCGGGACTGTGCTCGGCTTCTCCTTGTGTCCCGCCGACCCGTCGAGGTCCCCAGGCCGCGGGGACTCTGCGCCAGCCCCTGCTGTGCGGATGCAGCGAGGCGACCGGCTGTGCTGTGCGGGAGGACGAGGAGGGTGCGGGAGGAAGGCCAGCGCTGCGGGGGGCTGCAACGGGAGGGGACAGCAGGGCAAGCGCAGGCGCCCGGTGCACCCGTCGGGGCTGCACGCGATGGGCGCCCTGCGGCCTGGCCCCGGGCTCCGGCCCTGCACGGAGAGGGGGCTGCGGCATCCTGCATCCCCGTGCGCCCGGCGCGGCCGGGAGAGGGGCGACATCCGCGCCCGCCGCCGCGGGAGCCCCCAGCCGTCCTCGCCCACCGCGGGAGCGGGCAGGGGGCCAGGCCACCCAGCGCGGCCGCCGCCGGCGCGGGGGGAGGAAGGGGAGGGAGAGGAGCCAGGCCGGGGCGGCCACGCTGTCCCCCCCCATGCCGGGGCACCGGGCGGGAGGCGCCAGCCCCGCGCGGGGACGGATGAACCAGCCACCATCCGCCCCATCCACGATCCCAAGGGCCGGAGCGGCAGCGCGACCCCCATCCCGCACCCCCCCGGGGGCGGCGGGCGCCCCGTGCCCGGCGATGCCGCGCTGGGCCCCCGGCTCGGCAGCGTGGGCCGGGGCCATCCGGGGCCGCGCGCGTTCCCAGGCGGAGGCGGGCGCCCGCGGGCGAGCGGCCGGCGGCGGCGTGTGGGAACCAGACGCCCCTGGGCACGGCTCCGCGGCGCTCGCTTCCTCCCGCGCCCCCGGGGACCGCGC
>PTFA01000285.1:1113850-1123977 GCA_003342895.1 Casuarius casuarius | reverse complement strand
CAGGGCACCCTGCACTGGGGACAGGGGACACGGCACTGGGGACAGGGGACAGGGCACCGGGCAGGGCACCCTGCACTGGGGACAGGGGACACAGCACCGGACAGGGCACCCTGCACCGGGGACAGGGCACCCTGCCACCCTCCTTGGTGCCCTGTGGCAGCGTGCAGAGCTCCATTAGCCTCTCCAGACGCCCACAGGCTCCCCAGGGGGACAGGGCCTCTCCCCCACCCGGGGGGCAGGACCCCCCCACGGCACGCTGCTCTGAGCTGGCGCCGGCGAGGAGCCGCTCAGAAAGGCCTGGAGTTTCCAGCGCCGCGTGACGGGCGTCATCATTTCGCTCGCCGAGTCTCACCTCCGCGGCGGGACTCGCGTTGGCCCCCGAGGTGCCACAGGGGCCCGAGAGCTGAGTCGAACAGCGACCGGGTGGGCAGGGCAGAGATGAGCTGTGCGGGGAGCGGGGCGTGCTGCGGCGCGGCCTGACTCATCCCGGCCCGCCGGGGCCCGGCCGTGCCCGGGATGGGGTCGGTGCCCCAAGAGGAAACGTGGCTTCGGCTGCCGTCAGGTTTCCCTGCATCGGACGCCCTGCGCCGTCGGGAAGCGGCTCGTGGCCTGGCGCTCGGCAGCGCGAGGGGCTCATGGCGGCGACAGTCCCATCGTGCCGGCCCCGAGGTCCCGCATGGTCCCGAGCCACCCGCTCACTCCCGAGCATCCTCCCGCACCGCCTCGGCCCACTGGCAGGTCCGTCCCGCACGATGCCGGCACTTCCAGGCGGGAGCCACCGGGAGCGGGAGGGTTTCGTGGCCGGCAAGGAGGGTGCTGCCGGCCGGGCTCAAACACGGCCCCGTTGCACCCAGGAGCTGAGCCCAGGCTGCACGTGCAGCGCCCGGCGCCGGGTCCCGACGCGGCCGGCAGCAGCGCGGAGGAAGCACGTGGCCGCCGCCGCCGCCGCGGGGAAACCTGCCGCTCTGCCCGGCCTCCCGCCCGCTGGTTTCCTTTTCGGTTCTGACTAAGACGGTTGCCGCCGGGCCGGGGGGGCCGAGGCTCCGCGAAGCCCGGAATAAGCGCGGAATGAATAAGCCGCGCCGTCGTGCCGGGCGGTTCGGGGCGGGCGGCAGGCAGAGCCCCTCGCCGCACTCCGGCCGGCCCTGCCCGCGGCGGGGAGGCGGCGGCGCAGGAAGCCGCGCGGGGATTTCCAGGCGGCCGGGTGCTGACGCAGGGGCTGAGGCGCAGCCCGGCCCCCCGCTCGCCCCCGCGTCGGGGTCCCTGGCCCGGCCCCGGCCACGGGAAGGTGCCGAGGGCGCAGGAGCCAGATTCCCGCTGCGCTGCTCCCCGCGCGGGCAGAAAGAGCTGCTTAACCCTTGCGCTTGCCATGCTGAAACGCACTTCCGAAGGTCAAACATTAACCCGGCACGAACCCTGCCCCTGCCTGGGTTTGTCCGCTCGTGCAAACGCAGCTGCAGCCAGGGATCAGGGAGCAATGCTCCGTATCGGGGGGGGTTTCCTGTCCTCTCCGACACCCCCTAAACACGCCCAGGGCAGGGATGGTCCCCGCTCGCGCAGGCTCCAGGGAGCCGCTTCACTCCAGGGAGCCGCTTTGCTCCGGGACATTGTGCCCAGCACCCGGCCGAGAGCAGCGCTGGAGATGGCCCTGGGGTCTCCTGTCCCTGCGGCCGTGCCGGGGCTCGGGGTGCTCGGCCCCCCCAGGGAGGAGGGCGCCCGAGCAGGATGCGGGTGGGGGGCAGAGCCTGGGAGCTGCTCCGGCTCCCGGCACAGTGGATGCCAGTGACACGGGGGACACTGGTGACACAGGGGACACAGCTGGGCAGCCCCAGCACCCCCCCACCTGTGACCGGTGAGAGGTGTCAATGAGGCAGGGGCTGGGCTCTACAAAGCCTCCCTGCAGCTCCCAGCAGTGTGGGGCTGCCGTGCTCCTGGGTTTGCTGCTCTCAGCAGGCTCCAGGTCAAGCTCTGGGGTGGGATGAGCAGGGAGGCTGCAGCTGAGCTCAGGATCAGCGTGAGCCACCATCTGCTCTGCCTGACCCGGCAGAGCCTTGCTGCTGGTAAGAGCCCGCCTGCGGCGGCAGCGCTTCTGGCCCGGTGGGGCGGCAGCTCATGGGGCTCTGCCCGGGGATCGCTGCCACGAATGCAGAGCGTGCGTGATGCTCAGTGGGGCTGTTTGGGTGCTGCCTGGGGAGAAGGGAAGGGCACCCCGGCCTCCCTGTGACCCGCCGGTGGGACAGCCGGCTGCCCCCGGGCATGCCAGTGCCACCAGGCCCGTCTGCATGTTCCCCGCTGGGATGGTGGCAGCTTGCTGCGGGCTCTGGGCTGCCCTGTCCCAGGGCCCTCCCTGCCGCAGGGTCCCCACCCGCCACCCGCCTGCCGCAGGCAAGTCAGGCTGCACCTCGCGCTGCTGAGAGATGTTTATTAATGACCGGGCACCTAGAACGTCTTCAAGCGAAATGGCTTAAGGCTCTGCGTTAGTGAGGTCTGGCCAGGTTAAACAGTTATTTCCTGCCTTTTCAGGACTGGGGTCAGTGGGAATGGGATGCAGCCAGCTCCTAAAGCTCTGTGCTTGCTCGGGGCTTGTGCTTGTCTGGGCTGGGCCTTCGCGTGGTGGGAGCCAGCACACCGGGGTTACCGGTGATGCACCTGCGTGTCCCCGCTCTGCGGTCACCTCGGCTCTGGAAACCTGCTGCTGGTGGAAAACTTGCACTGTGTGAGGGGAGAGGGAGCTCTGCCACGCCGCGCACCTCCTGCAGCCCGTGCAGCAGGCACCGAAGTGCTGCCGGCCGCTTCGGCAGCGACCTGGGCGCTGACACTGTGCAGGAAAAGCCCCATCTGTCACAGTGCCCAGAGCGAGAGCCCACAGTAACCCAGCGCGCTGTCCTCTGCCCTGCACCAGCCCCGAATACGCCAGCGTCAGCTGATGAGCCCCACAGCAGCACCACCGAGTCCCTCCCGTGACAGATGAAAGCCGGGGCAGATGACGTGCTCGAACCCGCGGAGAAGGAAGGAGCGGGCTGAGGACTCGGCTCCCGGCTCGTGGCCTTGCTGCGGCTCCCGTGGACGGCGCTGCCCCCCGATCAGTAGCGTTGCTGCTCCTTAGTCTCTGCCGGGCTGTTAGGCGATTCCGGCTGCTCCCGCTTCTGCCCTGGGCCGGGTCACTTCAGGCAAGCAGGGATGCAGGAGAACGTCCTCTTCACCCGCAGCAGGAAGGGAGCTGTGCTCTTGATGTCTCTGGCTTTCGGTATCAGTCCTTGCAGCGCTCCCTCTGCTCTGGAGGGTCCTCCCCTTTCCGCGGGCAGCAGGGCCTTTATTTCTTCCTCGTCGTTGAAGGGGACGGCCCCGTACCTCTGCCTCAGGTGCCTGCGGACCTGGGAAGGAAGGGAGCAGCAAGCTGAGGCGCCTGCCGAAGTGCAAGTCCAAACCCGAACCGGGGGTGCACAAGCATTTATTTGCCTCCCTGAGAGGGGTCTCCCAGCCTCCCCCCGACTGTGCCGATGATGAACCGCATCTCCAGACCGTGTGAGCCTGTAACTCTGCTCTCTCCGTGCTGGACCTGGCTCTCACAAGCCGAGGAAACCTGGCTCAACCAACACGAGGAGCCGCCTCGCAATGTCCAGGAGAGCTGGTGCCGGGGGTCCAGGCAAGACTCCGCTCCTGGAGCGGAGAGCGGCACAAGCGAGGGGAGCTGGGAGCAGCCTGGTCCTCCCTGGGCTTTGCCCTCGCTCCGAGAGGCCTGTGAGCAGGCAGCGGCCACCGAGGAAGCGTAAGAGGGCAGCAGGGGAGGCAGAGGCAGGGTCCCCCTCGTGCGCCCACCTTCCGGGCTGCCTCGCGGCCGAACTCATCCAGCTGCTGCCTGAAGCCAGGGTTGGGGTTGGCGATGGGTCGAACCGCTTTGATGGCCTCAAGCACCTCCTGGCAGCTCAAATCTGTGACAGCCATAACGTAGGCGACCACGATAGTGGTGCTCCGGGAGATCCCTGCAAGACTGGCAAGCAGAAGAGAGCAAAGCCGTTGCCTGCAGTGCCCCCTCCGTGCTGCTGCCCTGGCCCCCACGCTCGCCCCTGCCTCCGCCCCTTCTGCTCCAGCTATTTCGGTTCCTCTTCTCAGAGAACTTGCTCTCTGGGAGGCCAAAACCCTTCCAAGATCCTCTCAATTGGTGCCTATAAATACATCCTTCTCCCCAGGGGAAGTGAAAGCCTCGGCCGCTGCCTGGATCCCTGCCCCTAAGCTGTTCTCTTCCCACTCGCTTGGCTGAAGCAAAAAGCTGCCCTGTCTCCAGGGCAAATGGTTCTCCGGCCCAAATTAAGGAATCCTTAAATCCTGCTCAGTCTGAGGCATGAGCTACAGTCGACCCCGCTGTGGGTCCTGAGCAGATGCAGTTACGAGGGGGGGTCTCTGGGGCACGGTCCCTTCGGCTGAGGACATGCAGCCGAAGCAGGGGGCTCCGGGGGCTGCACTTTTCCGTGGTGTGCACCTCTGCCGTGCCGCCCGGGGAATACGCGGCATCGGGCATGGGGAAAGGGGTTTTACCAGTGGACAAGGCAGTTCCCTCCGTGCAGGCGACACTGGTGGATAAAACCGATGCATTCTTTGAAGTGCCTCTTGCTATCGGGAAAAACAAAACAGAGTAAGGACCGGGTTGGGGAACGGGGCTTTTACAACGGGCCTGTGGCTGGTGCAGCCCTGAGCAGCTGAGGACGCAGCACTGCGGTGCCTGCTCTGCTCCTCCCTCGGGGCAGCCCCGGGGCGCTCGGGGTGGGATGCTCCCTGCGGGGAGCCCCCCGCGGCGGGGCTGCCTGCGGGCCGCCGAGGAGCTGGATGCAGCGGCTCGAGGTGTCGGGAGCGCTGCGAGCCCTCCCTGCTCGTCGCCCTGCAAGCCCTGCCCGGCCCTGGCCCCCGAAGCCGCGCGGGGAGCGTGCCGGCCGCGGCGGGGTACTCACATGTTGGCCTCAGGCGTGTCTGGCAGGGGGATGCGGAGGTAGGTGATTTCCTGGAAGGCACAAAGGGAACACGACGAGCTCGGGGTTGCAGCCGCGTCTGCGGTCTCCCTTGGCACGCGCGTCGGGGAGGGCAGTAGGGGAACAGATAGCTCATGTGAGGGGGCGGAAAAACAAGGCCAAGCTGGGGATCTGGAAATTGTTTCTAGCCGGGATTCAAGGCCAGGTTATATTTACAAGAAGGCCACTTTCCCAGGGCAGAGGGGCTGCCCCGCTCCTCCGGGACCGCTGGCGGGGAGCGGTGCGCGCCGGGGGGTGTTCGGGAGGGGAGATGTCGCAGAGCTGCTGGAATCCGCGCGCGACGCCGGGGCCGGGACCCTACCTGCAGCAAGGGCTGCGGAGACTCGTGGATTGAAACAATGTGGGTGATCTTGTTCCGGCTGAGCTGCTCCAGGTCTTTGGCATCTAAAGGAGGATACAACTAGATTTTAGCACTTACTTGTTTCTTACCCTTCTCTTCCCACCAGCACATCTGCCGCTCTGCTGCAAACGAGCATGCAGAGCCCCGCTCCGGAGCGGCAGCTGCAGCCTGCGCCACCCCGTGTGCGTCGACGCACGAGGCAGCGGAGCAGACACAGGCAATACGCAAATGCAGCCCGGAAAGCTGGGAACGCGAACCCAGGACACCAAAACAGAGACCTCCTCCCTCCAAAGGCACTTGACCTTGCTGCTTGTGCTCGAGATGAAAATTCACATCTGCATAGACAAACATTTGCAAGCAGATGCATTTGCACTTGCTTCTACTTGTTCCCAGCTTACAAGGAAAGAATACGCTCTCCACCTGCACCTCTCCCTGCAAACGTGATAAATATCAATGTGAATTATTGCAGCCTAAATGATTTGCTTTATCTAATGAGCTACAGCAGTGGAGCTGCAGCCTTCCATGTCAGTTCTGCATCTGGTTTAATTGGTTTGAGTTCCTTTTTAATATCTGGGGTACCGGCAGAAAACAAGCACACTGCAATCTGCCCTACTTCTTTGCATTATCCTCTCTGAAACGGCATGCATGGAAACCAGGTATCCACAGCTTCCTGGAGAAACAGCCCACTTTTCACTAACGCTTCGGCATCCTCTGGCTGTGATTCCGGTCGCTGGTCCAGCGCAGCAGTTGTGCTGGGAGGGGAGTGTGCCCACGCTGCCGGCTGAGCAGCTTCGCAGCCGTTTTCCTTTCATGACATTGCCAGCTGCTATTGCACAAGCTGCTGGAGCTGAGCGCTAATGTTTTCTCATCTCATAGCTCTGGGTGTCTAAATTCCGAGTGTATAAAACCTTGGCCTGGGAATCTAAACCACGATGTGCTAATGGTGTGATATGAATATTTAATAAAAGCGAGTCTCGAGAGCCAGGCTCCATGTCAGGGTTCACATATCGCGTGTGTCCGTACGGAGGAGAGAGGGAGGTGGCAAGGGGAACCGAGCTCCACCCCTCCGTCCAGGGACCTATACATCACTTGTCACCTTTCCGCCTGTGTCTGACAGGCAGAATGACGGTAGTTAGAGTGACATGGTTGTACAGGCTTACTACAGCTGGGAAGTGCTTTCAGCCGAAGCAAATGTCTCTGTGACCTGTTAGAGCTTAATTTAGCAGGCCTTAAATCTCTGTCACCACCCTGCGTTTCTCGGTAGAGCAGCGCTTCCACGGCGTCAGCCCAAGGCCAAATGCGGTCGGTCACCTGCAGGGACCTTCGTGCCTCACCTGGGCCGGGGGTCCCGGCTGCCCCTCGTGGGAAGCGCTTCCAAGCCGCAGGAAACCCCAAGCAGCTCCCCCAGCCCGGACTCGGGAAAAATCCCCATGTGCCGAGGATGAGCCAGGAGGGCGTTTGGGCCAGGGCTCCCACTGGCCACCGCTACAGATGCTGTTTTCAGTGACATCTTTTCAGCAATTGATGTCAGTGTTTTTTTTAAAAAAAGCTCTCAGCGCTTACAGCAGGAGTCAAACTGTCAAAGAACTGTTTGGGGCGGCAGGAACTCTGCTAAATGCTGTTTTTTCTTGGCAGATGCCGGTACTTAGCCATGAATTGTCCTTGACAATGAAACCCATTAAAATGGTGAATTGGCATAAGAAGGGTGACCCGGGGGGCACAGGCAGGGAAACTGCAACGCCGCGACAGCGTGCTGCGAGGTTTGTACCCACGTGGCTTGCGGTATTGGGAGATTCAGCCAGGAAAGTCGGTCATTGCATCGTGTGCAATGAGGAAACCTCGTTACGGGATGATGTGGCCTCATCACACCCGGAATCAGCACCGAGGCTTTGCTGTTTCCCGACAAACTGCCCAAAGACTTGGCGCCGGCGTCTGCTCAGGCCTGGCCTGCTGCTGCCTCCCGCTCTGCGGGCTCCCGTCCCCGTGGGCAGCACCAGGCTGGCGGAGGCTCCCCCGCGGCAGGGCCGGTCCCTGCCTGCCGGCCGAGGGGCAGCCGAGCGCTGCCCAAGGGAACCGGGATGACGGGCGGGAAAGCAGGGTCTATCCGTGCCCTGGCAGAGGAAGGATGGCTCCCACCTGCCCCCAAGGAGCCCTGGGCCTTCCCGATGTGCTGCCACGAGCCCCAGAGCTGCTCCCTGCGCGCAGCCCGGCTGGAAGCAGCGGGGGGACCCGGGGGGGGGAACCCCGCAGCAGGGACCCGCGCGGTGGGGCAAACCCGGCTTCCCGGCTGACGGGCTCCCGGCCAGGCGCGCGGCTCTGCTCACCGATGAAGTTTCCGAGGTAAAGCCCGGGCAGGATCTGCGGGAGGCAAAGCAGAGTTTCAGCCTGCGAGCAGCCGCCCCGTGCCCCGCTGCCCATCCCCTGCGCCATGGGAAGCCTGTCCTGGCTTTTTTACTGCTCCGCCTGTTTTTTTATTATCGATAACGTTTGATGGTACTTTTTATCTGCGCTCTTCGGGCTGAGCACACCTCAACGCAGCCTTGGCCGAGACCTGTGCCCGCAGCAGCGCTGCTTTGCTACGGGTTGGGAAACAGCAGCCACGGAGCCGTTAAAGGACTCGACCAGGGCTGACGGCCGTGGGCAGTGGTGGACCGGGGAGCGGAGCCGTCGGCCTCGCAGCACCCGCATCGCAGCCCTATTTCCCTCCTGGTACTCTGCTTCTCACGAAGAAAACATAACCGCTTTACAACGTTTAGCCCCAGTTAACAGCACCTCAACGACAGCAGTGAGATACCTTACACTCATTTTTACCCTCAACTCTTATGTTTTCCACTTCTCTCGTCCTGGATGATGAAAACTAACAGTCTGCTTCGCGCCTGCTCGCAGTCCATTTCCCTATCGGCGTCTCCTTGCTGTAACGTTTGGCAGGGAATCGCACAAGAAGAAATTATTTCTAATAGCTCTAACATTGTTTCTAACAGTTATTTCTAACAGGAAACAGTTGTTCTCGCACTTATCTCACTGCCCACATTTGAAAATATTTCTACTGGCCGAACAGTTTTAAGGGCCTTTTTATGACTTTTAAAAATCTCAGACCCATTTTGCATTGACAAAGTGCCTTTAATAGAAAAACTCTCAGCTGCTGAACTGAAACCGCGGTGCTGCGAGACGCCGTTCAGCAAGGGCAGCTCCGGGGGGGCTGCAGAGCGGGGTGACGGCCCCTTCCCTCGCCGGCAGCGCTCTGGTCACCTTGCTGGGTGAAACGGGGTGTTACGGCCCCGTCGAAAGCGTTCGGAAACTCCTCGCCTGCACGGAGTGGTGATGGGTGCC
Organism: Casuarius casuarius; assembly: GCA_003342895.1. Taxonomy (NCBI): domain Eukaryota; kingdom Metazoa; phylum Chordata; class Aves; order Casuariiformes; family Casuariidae; genus Casuarius; species Casuarius casuarius. The sequence goes on along the minus strand of PTFA01000285.1, from coordinate 1,115,283 downwards.
GGGGGGTTAAAGAGGAGCAGAGGGAGATTTTTGCAGGGAGAAGCTGTCGCTGTTCGCCTGCGCCCTGCGTCCCCACCGAGCGATGCTCCAAGCACCGCGGCCCGGAGAGCACGGCGGGCAGCTCTGGCTCTCCCGGCATCCCGCTCGGGGCCGTGGGGAGGCTTCCCGCTCCGGCGGCCTCCCCGCCAGCTCGCGCCCTCCCGCTGTCCTGGCTCCCGCCTGCTCCGAGGCCTTCGCTGCTGGAGCCACTTTACCTTACTCATGCCGTTGCCCATGGCCTGCGGCGGGGGCTCGCGGCAGCGGCGGCCCTGCCCGGACGCTCGGCCGGAGGCTTTCCGTCATGGAGAGCTTTGCTCCTGCAGGATCGCTGCCCCCGGGCCGAGGGTCGCGCGGCAGCCGGGCCTCCCCCGGGGTGGGATAAACCTGCACCGTGCCGAGCCGAGCTGCACCGCGCCGGCAGCTCCTGCGGCAGCCGCCTCCTCCCTCCCGCCGGGGGAGGCTGCTCCGGCGCCGCCTGACACCGGCGCTGCCGGGGCTGCCGCCGCCGCGGGGAAACTCCACCTCTGCGCTGTCATGTGGCAGCGCCGGGGCGGCCGCCGAACAAAGCGCCACTGTGGGCAACGGGCCGCTCGGCCGCCCCATCCTCGGTGCCCCGCCGCTCGGAGGCGCCGCGCTGGCCCCCCGGGCCTCTGCCGAGGGCCCCAGCCCTGCCGGCCCCCAGCCCTGCGGAGGCCGCGCCGGCGGGAGGGAGGGAGGGAGGCAGCAGGGCGGCCTGGGCCTCGGCCGGGCCCCGCGGAGGTCGCGGCTTCGCCCGGCTCCCGCTCTCCTCGGGGCAATTCCGTGGCGCCGGCCTGCGGGAGCGGGGGGGACATGTCACACCCCCCCCCAGCGGGAAAGGGAGGTGGAGAGCAGCAGGGAGGCACCGGGCACTGGCGGGTGTCAGGGACGGTGACCGGGCCTGGGGGGTCTCAGGGGGGTGACCAGGCCCCGGGGGGTGTCAGGGGGGTGTCAGGGGGTGTCATGGGGGTGACCAGGCCCCTGGGGGTCTCAGGGGGGTGTCGGGGGGTGTCACAGAGGGTGTCACAGAAGCGACCAGGCCCAGTGGGGCCAGGTCCGGGGGTCCCGCGCTGGGCAGCGGCCCGCGCCCGTGAGCGCCGCCTACTGCGCGGCGGCGGCCGCCCGGGTCGCCATGGGGACTGTGCCCCCCGGTTGCCATGGGGACGGCGCCCCCCAGTCGCCATGGGGACGGCACGCCCCGCCCCCCGGTCGCCATGGGGACGGCGCGCCCCTCCCACCCGTTGTCATGGGGACGGCGCGGCCCTCCTCCGGTTGCCATGGGGACGGCGCGGCCCCGCCCCCGGTTGCCATGGGGACGGCGCAGGCCGGCAGCGCCATGGCGAGGCGGCAGGTGAGGCGGGCCCGGCCCCGCTGCC
>PTFA01000285.1:1100424-1113559 GCA_003342895.1 Casuarius casuarius | reverse complement strand
CGCGGGCGGCGCCGTGCGGGACGTGCTGAGCCGCCGGCCCGGCTGGCTGCCGGCCCAGGGGTAAGCGCCGCCCGCCGCCGGGCCCGGGGGGGCTTCGCCTCCGGCGGGGGGGGGGAGCGCGCCCAGCGCGGCCTCCCGGTGCCTCCCGCCGCAGCGAGGAGCGGTGGGACTTCTGCTGGGGCGAGGCCGCCTGGCTGCGGGAGCGCCTCGGCCGCGCCGCCCTGGAGCAGCACGTCCGCGTCTGCCACTTCCGCAACCACTACGAGGTGCGAGCGGTGCTCCCCGCCCCCCGGGCCCCTGCGGAGCCGGTCGGCATCCCCCCCCCCCCCGGGAGGGACCCTGCTCGGGAGCGTGGCTCTTCCCTTCCCGGTCCTCCGGGTTCGGGGCACCTCCCTGAGCCCGTAACCCCCGCGGACTTGCAAAGCAGTCGCCCCAGAGGGTCTAGTTAAAACGCAGACGCTCCCTTCTACAGGTGAAGCTGCGTTTCCTAACGTAGCACGAGCAGCATCTCCTACAAACCCGGTGCGGGAGGATGGAGGCGCTTGCAATACCTCATTTGGAGACGCTAACCTGTACTTTAAATACATTAAATACATCCGAGGGTGGCTGCGTTGCAATAGGTCCTCCAAAATGGCTGTGTTTGGGGGAGTTTGACTTGTACTTGCTGTTGTTGTGTTTAGTTGTAACAGCTAAAGCTCTTGCTGCTCCGGAGGTCTGCCCTGATCCCCTCCCGGCCGTCGCGTCCCCTGCAGCAGGGGTAGCGGAGCAGGGTGTATCCATCCGTTCCTGAGCTCCCGCGCTCAGCGCCGTTGGCAGAAACCACGGCTGACGGTGGCTGATAATACCGAGCTGTCACCTGCAGGGGTTCAGGGCTGATACGCTTCCAGCTCGGCCATGGGGGTAACAACTTTCGGGGGGGTCTGCCTGCAAGCTCAAATGAGACAGGTCCGAACGCTTGCTGTCTGTCCTGGGAATGAACATGGTGACTGAACTGAAAGGTAGCATAAAAATGGTAAAACATGGGTTGTAAGACCTGCTCTGTTCTAGCCTGCCCGTGTTCATGCTGACGTGAAAAAGAAGAAATCAAGCGTTCTCCTCCACAAAGAAAAAAGCAGTTCTCAGTGTAAATCCATGTAAATGTGTCTTTTTTTCCTCTGAGAAATATGTGGTGCAGTTGATTCCCAGGTGTCACCAGAAACATCTCAAGGGCAGTTAAAGTGAGAAGAGGGTGGTGCTTCGGGAGATGTGAGCATCTGCTGAGCCTAATCTTGCGTTTCTTTCTACCCAGCTGACTCGGAAGAACTACCTCGTGAAGAATCTGAAGAGGCTTCGGAAGCAGTTGGAGAGAGAAGCAGGAAAGCTTGAGGCAGCAAAATGCGACTTTTTTCCAAAGACCTTCGAAATGCCGTTAGAGTACCACTTGTTTGTGGAAGAATTTCGCAAGAATCCTGGCATCACTTGGATTATGAAACCAGTAAGTAGGGTGCTGTCCCAGGGAAAGTGATCCGGAGATGAATGCATGCTTTCAATCTTTGGAGGGAGAGGGAAATATTCAGGAAATCCACAGGAAGAATTGCACACAGCAAGGTGGCCAGGGGGAGCGATGCTTCTGGGCAGTTTCCTGGTACTACGAAAGCATTTCATCTTGTGTAACAGTTTATCCAGCAGTTGAAAACCAGCTCAGTTTATTTGTTGAGCCAAAGTTAACTTGGTGGTAAAGATTGAAAGTGCTGAATTTTTGTGTGAAGAAATAGGCTGGGCTCCCCGGGATTCTTGCTGCGGGGTTATGGCCAAGTTCACGCTCTGAAATCTTTCAGTTCAGCTGCATGTGTGCAAAAAAGTATGTGTGCATGCAGAACAGCTGTTTAACTGGGCTTAATAGTTGAGCAACATGTTGGGCAGTCCCTAAAGATGGAGCTATGAAAACGTCTGTTGGTTTTAAAGAACTCCCTCTGTGTTATATGGCAGCCCTTGCAAGTCCAGCCAACCCACTAAGCTGACTTTCATCCTGAGAATGTGAAGAGATTACAAGAGGCGCCATAAGCAGCCTGAAGTGCAAGTTAGAGGGGATTTGGATGGCATTATCTTCTCTGTGCTTTGCTGTTAGAGACCTGAAGTGTAGCCTCATGTTCCAAATCTCATTTGTCCCTCAAAACCTATATGTGCTGAATGCAGTAAGTTCTCCTTCAGCCAGTATCCTGGGAACCAAGGAAAAATTGTGCTTCCTTTAGAAATTACAACAATACTGCATGAAGCTGAGAAATGCCTTGCTGCTGCCAGCTGATTCAAGCGTTTAACATCACAAATATTGTGCTATAGTGCATAATTAAAAATAGACCCATCTGTGAGGCCTGCAAGAGGACAGTTGCTGTGCTTTGTGCAGTAGGTCTGGCGAGGAGGCTAGGACAGGACGATTAGCCTTACTCTGCAAGTCAGGCCTATCGGTAAGGGCACGCTTGTGAGAAGTGGATGGGAGGTAATTATGCAGACTAACATGCAAATTACAGCCAGGAGGATAGCAGCTAGTGATTATCCAACTCTACAAATGGGAATGTGTTAATTGGCAACAAAAAACCTTACATTAAGCTGATTTTGTGCCCACAACCTCAATTAACATTGTAAATAACCAGAACACAGTAAATGAGTAAATTAAAAGGCTGTGATTACTGAAATTATACCGACAACTTAAATAGTTTGTGGCTGACCTCAAAACTCACAGGCAAGTAAAGATAAACTCTGTGTCACTCCTGTCAGTCCGTGCTCTTGAGCAGCCCCATGTCCTGATGTATCAGGTTGCCTTCATTCACGCTCTGGCCAGGGAAGGTGCAATGCTGAATCCTGGGACTGAAGGTGGGTGGACTTCTTTAGAAGACACTCTGTGGAGTCTTGCTTCTCTGGTGGTTTATCTGAGCCCCTCTTCAGCCACTTTAAATGTGTAGTACAAAGTAGGCTGTCTTCAAGATTGTTCTGCTCTTGTTTGTCATTGTTCCCTGGCATCTTTCATGGCCTTCCTGTTTAATTAAGGTTTTTTACACAAACTTAAAATGTAACTTCAAAATTCCCAGCAACGTATGTTGCATTACTGACACTTCTGCAAGCATGTGACTTTTTTTTTGGATGCTATGAAGCTTCCTAAGTTGTCTGCATGTCCTGCCTGTTCCTTCAGGAATACTCCTAGCACTTGTAAACCTGAGCTGTTTGCAACAGAGAGCTGTTCATGGATCCTTAATCCCCCCTTCCCCACCTTAACCTTCAATAAATAAGCTTGGATGCGAGTATATGATGAATCAGGTCAGGTCTTCTATACTGAAATTCTGGGGAACAAACAGCAGGAAAACATAACACTAAAGCAAGTAACTTTGCTCTTCTGTGCTGCAGGTTGGCAGGTCACAAGGTAAAGGAATTTTTCTGTTCCGAAAACTGAAGGATGTCATTGACTGGAAGAAGGTGAGAACTGCTCCCTTTCCTTCTGGGGGAATGTTCAAACTGGCATTTTGTTCTTTTGCTATTATTTCATCCTCTCTTTCTGTTAGTGACCTGTTCTGTCTACTTGCGCCTGTCTCATGCAGTATTTCTTCACAATTCTCCAGAGCAGCAACAAAGTTTCTTACAGTGGCTTTTCCCAAACAGTTGGATGCTTTTTCTGGAATCTGTCTTCTTACATGGATATTGGGCTTCTGGAAAAACTGTGGCTGTTTTTCACCTTCTTTTCATATACAACCCTGAAAGGGGAAGTTGCATGTGGTTTCTTTTACAGGATGGGCTCCACACAGATGATCAGAAAGATGAAACACAAGTAGAGATTTATGTAGCTCAGCGATATATTGAAAATCCATATTTAATAGGAGGTAAGAGGCCCATCTAAGTCTATGCTTTTCTGGTAAGTGGAAAGCAATATCCTAATAGATGATGTTCCTATTGAAAAATAGGATATCATAGATGTGCTTGGTGAATTGTAAGTGTCTTATTTTCTCTGAATTGTTTCTGGGCCTAAATGTGGCCGAGAATGGTATGCAGTGTCAGCATCTATAGTGTGGCAGCTTAGTGGTTTGCAAAGAGAGAGCTTCTAATGAATCTTCACCAGGTCACTTCTATATTCTTAGAACTAGTTCAAGACATAACTGGTTATGACATAACATGTTATGTCATGAGGATGGTTGAACACTGGAACAGGTGCCCAGAGGAGTTTCTATCCTTGGAGACGCTCAGTACCAAACTGGACATGGTCATGGGCAACCTGCACTAGCTGACTCTGCGTTGAGCAGGGGGCTTGGACTAGATGATCTCCAGAGGTCCCTTCCAACCTCGACTATTCTGTGCCTTAAAAAACAAACAAAGAAAAACCCCCAGTATTTCTCTTAGATTGATCATTACTGCATTAGTGTGTATGCCCAAGTATTCATCAAAATAATTCAAAGGAATACTAACTTAAGTCTTGCATTATTTTTCCAGAAACTTAAGTGTATAATCCTCAGTTTGGAGTAATGGTCCTGCTGGTGTTCTTAAGATATTCACACAATTCCTGCTAAAGTAACAAAAAGTGTGAATTATAATCCATTTACTTTTGCGTGTGCATTTATGGATAAACTTCTCATATTAGGTACTTCTAATATTAGTTGACAATATCAACTACTGTATTGTATTATATATTTCTGTGTTTCCCAGGTCGAAAGTTTGACTTGAGAGTTTATATTCTAGTGACATCTGTAAGTGCAAAACACTATTATGTAGTTGCTATGCCAGAACTGGATTTTCTTGCCTTAATGCTTGGTTGCTCTTTTCCTGTTCTCTCAGTACATCCCGCTGAAGGCCTGGTTATACAGAGATGGATTTGCTCGCTTTTCTAATACGCGATTTACTCTGAATAGCATAGATGATCATTGTATCCTACCTATCTGTGTGGGCTATGAAGAGGGGTGAGAGAAGGAAAGAACCATTTTAATGTTTGGTATTGGATGTATCTTGTCACTTCTGATTCCTCCCAACATCTGTAGGATTCTCCTGTCCTGTTGCTGCCACTGTCATTCTGTCTCTCTCCTATCTCTTTTCACAGGAAGACCAGTCAGTAGATCACTAGAAATGTCAGTATGAAAAATCAGCTAGGACCGATGGTGAAATGTCAGTTCTGGTTTTATTGTTAGTGGTTGAATTTTTGCAGCCTTTCCTCTTCCTTAGATTCATAGAAATTAAGAACAAAATGATTCATTGGGTAGAACTATTTGATCTCCTGTGTGTCACACTTGCTACTGTATTGAGTTTGATAGATCTTATTTGATTAACATAAGCTGTCAAATTAAGGTAGGATACCTTTTAGGAGGTTAAGAGTCAGAAAAATCCATCACTTTTCTCAGTGATGGTTCAGTAGAGTTCATACTCGCTCTGAATGATCAGGAGCCATTCCAGAGTGGTACGGCAAACGTTTTTGGATATAGGTGCGCTGGGGGTTGGAGGCATACTTCCGTGAAGGGCTTCGTGCCGGTCATGAGGGACAGTGTTAGCTCAGGGCAGTCGCATACTCTTTTTTTTTTTTTTTTTTTTNTTTTTTTTTTTTTTTTTTTTTTCTGGATACCTGTTTTTCATTACTTCTGACTTTTGTTCTTTTTCCTGTGATTTTTAGTAAGATATCATCACGTGGTGTTAAATATAAGATTGGGAGGCTGAAGCCTGTGATTACAAACAGGGAGGATAATTAATTGGCATTGGGGCAGAAAAGGATGGTTTAAAGTAAGAATTTGGTATTTACTTGTTCATCGTCTGTCTGTCTTTGATCCTTATCTCCACTTCTTGCCAGACGTTCATCTCACAAATGTTGCTGTGCAAAAGACCGCGCCTGATTATGACCCAGAGAAGGTGAGTGACTGTGCTGCCCGCAGGCTATTCCCTCGATGCCTGCCGTTTGGACTCTGCTGGCAGATGGAAGCAAGCTGACCTCATCATGCCAGCTGCTGTGCTGCGGATGTGTGCTGCAGCCGCTCAGATGGGCTGTCTTGTCTCCAGATACCCGTAAATATGATTTCATTGATAGAAGCTTTAAGAGAGAGATCAGGCAAGTGTCCTGCTTTAACTGTTGCTTTACAGCTGTCAGCTCATCTATAAGACTGATCTTTTTACTTCAAACATCATAACTTTCTGGTTAGTGCTTGTCTGAGATGTAGATATCTTATTGTTTAGCCCTGCGCTTCTAAGACCACAGTGGTACAGCAAGATTAATGTTACCACACGCAACTGTCACTGTTAAGCTTCCTGTCTCAAGAGGCAGCAGTTGAAAGAGAGGAAAAAATCTTAGATGTCAGATTCTTAGTGAATCTGAGACAAAAGTCAACATTTGATAGTAATAAAGGACTGCACTGAACTTCCCATTTTATGGGCTGCTCCCTTCTATAAATCTCTCTTGTCTGTATGGAAAGGAGTGTCTGTGCAATACACTGACAGTACATGAGATGATTGCTGGGAGGGAACTTCTAATGGGAACCTTAACAATGTTTTTCTAGTGCCACACATTAATCGAGCTCAAAGAGCTTCACCGCACCGTGGGATTAGTGGTCGCTACCTTTTGATGTCTGCCTTTGTACTAAGAATTTTTGCTCGGCTGTAGAGACTGTAGAGTGATGATTTTTAGCAGACTGAATGCATTGTCATCTGTTGGGAACAGTTTAGTGTAATTGTGTTTGGATGTCTCAGGGCTGCAAGTGGATGATTCAGCAGCTCAGACAGTACCTGACTGCCAAGCATGGAGCAGAATCGGTGGAAGTTCTCTTTGCCGATATGGACAACATTTTCATCAAGAGCCTTCAGAGTGTTCAGAAAGTGATTATCAGTGACAAACACTGCTTTGAGCTCTATGGATATGACATCTTGATCGATCAGGATCTGAAACCGTAAGGGTGTTAATAAACATACAAGGGGTTACAGTGTCAGGCTGGCTGCTTTCCCTGGAACACAGGAATGCATCGGGATGCTTCTGTGTCTTGTGGATAGGTGCTCGTAAGCTGGCTTAGAGTCAGCCAGTGCAGGAACTGTAAGTGAAATGTAAAGATGTTTGAACTGTTTTATATGAAGGAAGCTAAAATTTGGAGGCAATACAGCTGGTTTTGCTCAGAGTATCAGGGCTTATTAGCTGAGCGCAGCAACATGTAAATTTGTACTTCTATTGCTGTGTTGTGTAAACTTGCTATTTTGGGCAACATTTTTTCCCCCAGTATCAACATATCGCAAGTAGAACAGCAGTTACCAGAAGTGAGAGGGTTACCACGGTCTCTTCTGCTGTTTATGGTCCTAGACACAGTATATTACAGCAGCGTCCCGTGGGCATTGATAAATGTCCAGCCACTGCTATTAGGCTGCTAGCACCAGAACAGGACTCCTTTATCTGCGATATGCTGGCCAAAAGGCAGACCAAAACTAAAGGATGTTCTGTTAATAGTGGAGAGAAAGAGCTCCATAGGAGTTGAGGATAAAAAACCAAAAAAACTTAATTTGACTCTGTCTAGTTTTTTTTTTTTAAATACAGCTTTTCTCACTGGCTAATCAATTAAAGTTCAGCTGAAAGTCTCAAATTTTCATCCACTACATTTTCAACCCAAGTATTGCAACAGCAGGAATCTGAAAGTGCAACTGACTTGTCATTATCCAAGTTGAGAAAAGTAGAAACAGCAAATAATACTTCAGAACTGACAAGCAAATACAATTGTTATTCTTCCAGCCTTAATCATGTAAAGTGCTATTAGTACTATGGGTAAGGAAATTTCCTTAAGATATGTTTTGTTGACAGTGTTCTTTTATGAAGTGTCTTCTCTCAATTTTTACTCTTCCCTCTAAAAATACGGAGTAGCTGGTATACCTGTTAAAGCCATATGTCCTGTCAGCATCAGTCCAATATTTCATGCAGTGCCCCTGGGGACAGCTTTATTTCAAGTGAGCAGATAAATGCAGCTCAGCTGTGGTCTTGGATGGCCCTAATTCATACAGTCTAGTCTGTTCATGGCTTCAAACCAAATTACTGCTTAGACAGCCCATAAAGAAGCGGCATAACTTTAGTTGTTCAGGAAACAAATCTAACTGCAGTGAATTGGAATGAAAGTCATTGATGTCATTGCAATTCTCGGATACTGCTATTGCAGTTTGCTGCTTTTACTGGGGTCTCATAGGAGAGTTATCTGACTATTTTTTGCATTGTCTTAGGAAACTGTTCCCAGGATACATCTGTGTTCCTCCATGAGAAAAGGGTTAATGTTTATTCTGTGAATTATCCCCAGCATTTACTGTTTCATCCAGACTTTGTTTTTAACTTGTATACCTTTCTGGATGCTAGAGGGATTTTTTCTTTTTTACCACTGAGAACAGGAATAGAAACTTTGCAATAGGCTCAGAATGTTCTTTGGCTCTGCATACAGGAATGAGATTTGGGGTTAGATTTCCTATTGCTTCACGCTCTTATTCCTGCCTGCTAGCAGTGTAATGATGTTTTTGTAGATGGACTTTTCTGTTAGATGAACCATTGGCAAAAATGTCCATTTCTCCATAACTTACTACTCATCTTTTCTCCTTAGCTGGCTTCTTGAGGTAAATGCTTCACCTTCCCTCACTGCCAGTAGCCAGGAAGACTATGAACTCAAATGTCATCTTCTCAAAGACACACTTCATATTGTGGACATGGAAGGCAGGTGGGCAAGATCTTTATTATCCTCTAATGGTTTTTATTAAAATGCATGAAATGGGTGGTCTGGTTCTGTGTTTTCTATGCAACTGATCATAATACTCTAAGCTTTATAACCATTAAGTAATGAATTTCCAAACCCAGCAAAGTAAGCAAGCATACTGCCACTTCAGAGTGGGAAAACAAAGCGACACAGGGCTGTAAGGGGAATGGAGTTAGTTCTGGAGCTGGGACTCGCACAAGAACTCTCTTTCAGAGTCCATTCTGTATCGTGCCTCCCACGCTCACCTCGCTCTTCGAGCTCTGTGTGCCTTGCATCATTTGGTGATTGACTTTGCAACTGTGCTTATATAAAAAGATGTCCACTGCTTTCAGCTGTTCAGTTCTGTCTCTGACTGATTGACTGGAGGTTTATTTGTGTGCGGCCAGATGATTGCCATCACTCAGGTACTTCAGTACGTGCATTCGATGTTGTAGGCTGACGGGGAAGGAGAAGCGCGTTGGAGGCTTTGACCTTATATGGAACGATGGGCCCGTCAGCAGAGAGGGAAACCTGGATACGCCGCTGAATGAGAACTTCATGGCAAATACCCATTTAGGTACTTACTCACTCATCCAGAGCTGGCGGAGTGCCCTGCTCAGGTTCTTAGGCTATCTGTGTGTCAACCAGAAGAGAGCACACGCTTTCCACCTGAGAACAAAAGAACAGGGTATGTGTGCTCTTACGTGATTAAGAGGCCAAAAGGAGCAAATGCTCTCCAAAAGTGGATGCAAGTAATCAGACTGCAGGAGCACTGTTGGAAAGAAGCATATAGATGTAGTGGCAACAGTTTTGTTTATAGGCCTGTACTCTAAGCCACTGCAGACTTCTTCACGTGCCAGCTTTGCTTCAAAAACTGCTCCACAGTCATTGTGGTAACTGTTTATTAGGGACTTTTCTGACATTGTGTATTTTACTGATGTGAAGCAGTTCTGGGATTCTTAAATCATACTCCAGTGAAGCTAAGCAGGTATCATAACTTTCCCTTGTAGTACTCAGCTCAGTGTGCCTAGTTATCTCTGGCTGTAGTTCCAAACTAACAAAGCGGAGTACAGCTTTACCTGAAAGTAGGCAATTCTCTCAGGAGAATTCTTTACAGGAATGAAGAGTACGGTCACATGTAACTCTGCAGTTAATGCTTTCATTGCAGGCTGCTACAATGACAGGAAGAAACAACTGAAGCAGCTTTTCAGGAGTCTTCGCGCCCAGCAGAAAGTGTAATGCTGACCCAAAGCTTTGGATGTGAGAAATCACCATGGAAGAATCTCTCTCTCTCTCTTCCTTGTTGTGGTGCTGCAGTTCCCACTTCTTTCTGGACACTTGCTGCCTCAGCACGAGTTTGTTGGTCTTGGTTTGTAAGTTTAACTGTTACAGCTCCCAAGCTGGGGAAACCTTACCAAATGAATCCTATCTATTATCTAAAGCAACAACAGGAGTGAGCTGAGTTTTAACAATGCAACAGTTAAGTATCTTAGTTGTGGGGAGTTGTGGCTGGAGCTAACCCTACAGAAAAAGATTACTTGGTGCTGTTTTAGGCTGCAGGCTGGAGCTGCGGCTTGTTGTGTTGGTCAGGACTAGCAGGAAGGGAATACCGCTCTGGGCGCTAAGCGTGGCTGTGGACGTGCGCTGTACATGCGAGGAGGACTGAGGGGGGTCTTTGGATCAAATATGCTAACTCATCATTTTAGAACCAAGTGGCTGGAAGAACTTGAATAAAATACTTCCTAATAGGTGACATTAGTGATGTTCGCTTCTTAGCTGCCCTTTTGGGGACACTCATATGGCTTAGTTTTGTACTGTGTAAGGAAATAAAGGAGCTGAACGCATTCTGCCAAGCAAAACAAAGCTTTTAAGGAAGGCAGGCATCTGATCCTCCTGCTGCTACTACTATGGAAACATGTCAGATCGTAAAACCTGTTGCTGTGATACTGTAAAAATAACCTTGCCATCACATGTTACAAAGACACTTACTGGCTGTACTATACAGGTTATGTAAGAGTGCAGTTATAATACAGGGATCGAACAACATACTACTGCTCACGTTTAGAAGAGACAACTTTCTGAAAAGCTACAGGCAAAACAGTTCATTTCACAAGTTGAAGTTATTTTTAATCTGTGTATCTGAAACTTAAGCCTGTAGTGGACATCCATCCTTCTTGCAAAGCTACAGAATTTTAAAACTTTAAAACGAGAGCTGGTGAAACACGTACAACTCCAATGTTTCAATTCTATTCAAAAAAAATCTTTATAGAAGCTTAAGTTCAAAAAGAAAGAGCTTGTCAGGACCCAGAAACTTTCCTGTACACAGAAGAAGTCAAACTCAACTTAGTCCATTACTACTTATGTTTAATTTTTCTTAGTCTAATTATAGTCTTAAATTGTGCTGGGGTAGCAAGTTCAGACTAACTAGGGTAGTACAGAAGATAAATTCTAAAACCTTTGAGGAAACAAACTAACGGTTAAATCAATTGCCCTTTTACTACAAGACAGGCCAAAGATATGTCAAAAAAACTTTTTTAAGCATTTTATCCCTTCATCTAGTCTTGAAAGCCTTGTTTTCCCTGCTCTCTTGCCTTCCAACTTGACAGTAGTAAATGTTTTCCCACTGAGACTAAAAGGATTCTGCCTTCTTGTATCCCTCCCTACACATCTTTAAAAGGATTCTTGAAGTGTTTTCGATGTATAGCTTTACTTTGTTCCAATACCACAGGCTTACACAACTCTGCCTTTATGCTTCGGACACACTGTGGATTCACAGTTCCTTCCCTCCTACTCCTGTTCCTGACACTAGAATGAACTAGCTCTGAAGCTAAATTACAGAAGATATTACATAAAAAAAAAAACAAAAAACAAAAAAAACCCAACAAAACCAAACCAAAACATGCATGCTGTTAGGAATGCCCTGTTTCTTAGATTTTTAATAATCCCACTTCCACCCTAACAATGGCAGTTTGTCAAATGCCTTGAATGAGCCTGTGTTCTAGCATTTTCCTCTGCACTGTTCCAGCATCCAATCTTTATCCAGCAAGAAGCAGGAATGGTTTATAATCCAAAGAAATTGCAGCCTTCTATTGGAGGAGCCCAAGGCTTCCCAGTGCCTCCCAGGTAAATACCACAGGAGAAGGGTTCCAGGAATACAGGTGTTCTCTCAAAAAAAAAAGTCCTGGAGGCTGGCCACTGAAATACCAGTATGAATTCCACGAGTGACAGCCTAAATATGCCTTGATAAGCAACGCTGTTTGCACATGGTCGTGGTGCTGCCACCGCCACCTCAGCCTTCCAGGATGCGATTGATTAGTTTCATTTCCTCGGGCGTCATGGGGTTCAGGTTAAATCCTTTCAGCTCAGCTTTACCTGAGAGAAAGCAAGCAGAAAATCAGGGTTTTGCTACAAAAAATATCAAGTAGCCCATGTGAAACACTGAAACACTGCAGGGATTCTAGGGAAGACGGGGATAGCCCTGGAAGCTGATACGGAGTCACGCAGAGTAACCTGAAAGCCTGCTCAGGGTGCCAGTGGATGGCAGCTTTGCAACGAGAGCTGCACGGTCCCACAGTGCTGCTCGAACAGGGACGGAAGCGGAAAGCGAGGGGAAAGGTGGCTCTGGGGACAGACAGAGCTCTGGAGCAACTCCTGCTCCGGAGCTACTCCTGCCCCGCAGCGTCTGCTCCCGGGCGTTTGCCGAGAGGGCTCGAGAACAAGGGTACCTACCTTGGGCTTCGAAGAGCCGGTTGACCTTCCCGCGCAGCTCCTTCCGAAGCTTGTTTATCTCCTCGTCCAAATGCTCCTGATCTGGGAAAAGGGAGCAAGCGTAAGGAGCGGCGTGGGGGCTACGCACCGCTGCCCTGACGCCCGGCCGCTGCTCGGAGACGTTCGGCGTTGAAGCCTGAGTGCAGGGTGGCAGGAGAGGACTCGTGAGCTGCGTTCTCCTCACCACCTCGAGCGCACAAGCTGTTGCTGTTCTCTGCTGCCCAGAGAAAGTTCACTTTCTCCCAAAACGTGCTTCCCGGAGATGCTCTGCCCAGGACGGCAGAGGAAGGGCAAGAATCCCTATTTTTATCTACAGTGAGAAGTTTTTGCATACTTAAAGCCCAGGACTAGGGAGAAGCTCGAACGTACACACAGGATGCTCTAGGAGTTGGTCCTACCTTCCTGCATCATCTCCTTAGTCTTCGATTTTGGCAGCTCGATGAACATGTTCCCGAAGCAGACCATTGCTTTCTCTGAGGGGGGAAGAGAAAGGAAGACAGCGATTTTTTTTTCCCTAATATGAACGATTGCTGTGCACAGGCCTGGCACCGCGGCCAGGCCAGGCGCAGGGTAGCGGCGCCCCGGGCCTCACCGTCGGGGTCAGGGTCCTTCTGCAGAGCCCGCAGCGCCTCGCGGTTCCGGTTGCGCTTCACGTCCAGGTCCACGATCTGCCGCGGGAACAGGACAGC
>PTFA01000285.1:1078101-1091391 GCA_003342895.1 Casuarius casuarius | reverse complement strand
CTCATCCACCTGCTGCGGCTGGGGCAGGTCTGGAGGGAGGAGTGGGTCGGGGGACACAGACATGGGCAAGGGCTGGGGGGGGGTGGGGTGCAGCAGGGACACAGGTGGGGATAGCAGGGTGCACTGGGGACACTGGTCGAGATGACTGGGACACAGGTGGGGACAGTGGAGCAGCAGGGACAGGGGTGGTGACGGCTGGGACACTGATGAAGATAGCAGGGTGCAGTGGGGACCCCGGGGGGATGGTGGGGTGCAGTGGAGACATAAGTGGGGTTGCTGGAGGCACCGCCTGCACCCGGGAGAGGGTGACGGGGACCCAGGCAGGGATGGCGGGGCAGAGCAGGGTCCCATGCGGGGATGGCAGGGAGCAGTGGAGTCCTGGGTGGGGACATAGGCGGGGATGGCAGGGTGCAGTGGGGACTGAGGCAGCTGGGGTGAAGGGGGACCAACCCCTCCGCAGCTTCAGCAGGAGGGACAAGGGGTGGAAAGGCCCCAGCAGAGCCTGTTTGAGGGTGCAGGTGGGTGTGGGCAGGAGCCGGGGCGAGGTGCCCACAGCCCAGCTGGCTGGTGCAGGCCTGCTCTCCCCGTGGCTGGGCAGTGCTGGGCCTGGCAGGGGATTGCCTGGCCCTGGCCACGGCGCCAGGCCTGGTGGATGTGGAGTGACTCTGCTGGGCGCTGAACAGATCCACCCCCTGGAGCCTCTCCGTGCTCCTGCTCTTGGAGCCAGTTATCGGCAGCGTCACAGGGCGAGGAGGTGGCATTTTTCCCCCAGTTTGTCTGGGTATCCCCACTGTGAGTGCGTTTCTGTTGTCTGCCCCTTCCTGGGCCTGAGGAAAGGCAGGCTGTGGAGGCAGGCTGAGGGGCACAGAGCAGCCCCGAGCAGCCTCGAGCCCCATCGCCTGCTTCTCTGTAGCCCCTCCAGAGGTCTGGGTGGTGGTTTACTGGCAGGACTGTTTCCCTCTAAGCTGTCCTTTCTTCCCGGTGCCTTAGAGCCGGCACCGCTCYCTCCTAGCTTGGCGGAGCTCTGTCTGCAGCGCGTGCTGGGGAAGAGCCGGGGCTCTGCAACGTATCTGCTTCCTGGGGAGTGATGCTGGGAGGAGAGCGGAGACAATGGCAAATTCCTGAAACAATGCACTGAGCAAGCAACGCTTTCAGGCCGTGTTTTGGTGCCGTTTCTCCTCATGACCTCCTGTGGAGCAGACACTCCTCTAGTCTCCGTTGTTTCCTGCATGCGTTTGTCTGCTGCTTTTCCTGGGATGCTCGGGGATCTCCAACTTTGTTTCCCTGTGTACCGTGCACCTTGCTGGGGAGGTGCCCCCTCACCGCTGACACAGACACCCGCCCCGCCCCTTCCCTGGGGCTATTCCAGGCGTATCTGGGTATCTGAGCCTGCCGGACGGGTGAAAACCCTGACTTTAATGTGCTTGAGGAGCTGGTGAGGGAAGGGGGGCCACCCCCGGCCAGCCGGCTCCTCGGCTGCCTGCAGTGGCCCTTGGTCCCAGCCAGGCCCCTGTGGGCCCGGCCTGAGCCAGGGCCACGCTGCAGCCAGGGTTTCGCTCCTGGGTCTGTGAGCAAGCGATCTGCTGCACCGCCGAGGCTCCTAAGCCAATTAAAGTGGTAACTCTCAGCCCCGACCCTCCAGGACATGCTGGTCTCAAGCTGCAGCTGAGGCTCTTTCTAAGCTCGGGATTTGCGATTTGCTCTGGTGACCAGTTAAATGCGGTTTGCTAAACCCATTAGTGAGGTTGGATCTGGTGCAGGTGGATATGACAGTTTAAGAAGTGTTGAATTATAGCTGAATAAATACTGTGTGCGAGGGAAAGGCTTTTCCTTGGCCGGGGGGCTGGGACCTTGCCGGGACCCTTGCAGAACACCTCCCCCTTCCCTGATTTATCTGCGCTGTCCCTGGCCTGGGCAGCCTCGCGACTGCCTTGGCATGTCTTGCCCCTGGAAAATCGATTGCTGCACAGCCCTGAGCCCCAGCTGTGCTCCAGCCAGTCCTGCAGAGGAACCGAAACCACAAAAACACAGCTGCAGGCCTCGGGGGTGTCAAACACACCCGCTAAGAGCACTGACCCTGAGATGCTCCGGAATTAAAGCTGCCGCAGGAATCGGGGGAAGTTAGTTGTGATCAGCGCGCTCACCGCGCACACGCGGACGCGCTGCCCCGGAGGCCCTCGGAGACAGTGTCGGTTGCACGAACGTGTCCTCGGGTAATCGGCAGCCGCGCGCAGAGCTTGCGCAGGGGCCGGGCCGGGCAGCGGGCGCTTCCTCCGCGTCGCCCATCGCCCTCCCCAGCCGCGGGCTGCCCACACGGGGGGGCCGGGCGCTGCTGCCGGCTCTGCTGGTGCCTCTCCGCGTGGCTCACGCTGATGCGATTTTGCAGCTCAGGAATTCGTATCCCCTTTGCTTGCAAAAGGTCAACCGCTTTTTCACCGAATGTGCAAATATCAAAGGGAAGGGCCGTGCTCCGGGGACTTGCTGGGCTCCCGTCGGCGGCGACGGAGCCCACGAGGGGCTGGAGCCCTCCGAGTCCTCAAATCGGGTGGCTTTTCCCTGGTGGACTTGTCCCCATGCAGGACGCCGGCTCTAAAGTTGGTGCCTTTGCTTGCCCAGCCCGTGTGCAGGCCGAGGGGCTTTTTGGGGCTGAATTGAGGGTTTTCCTGAGCGTGAGACGGCCCCGGAGGTGCGGGAAGGAGGGGCGCTGAGCCCTTCATCACAGCGCTGACGCGGCACCAGCGAGCACGTGGAGCTCTCCCTAATTATTTGGCTTTGCAAGATGTACAATGGATTAAAATGGCTGCAACAGGAAAGCAATTTTCTCCTTGTTTAAATGAAGGATTATGGAGCGATATCCCAAATTACCTTTTAGGAAAATTATGCTCTGTATCACTTGCTCTTAGACTGGCAGGTCCCTCTTGTTTTTTCATCTGAGAATGATGATTAATGAATTTGGTTATAACCAGGGCCTGGCTTTTCTCTGCACGCTTTTTTTCCCCCCAATAACTGAAAATTAGAGTCCGTAATTGGGACACTGTAAGGACGGAGCTGGCTCAGCAACGGAGCTGAGGAGATGCTGGGATTGCTCGGGATTGCTCGGGATTGCTTCTACTGCTCGGAGCAGGGTCATAGCGAGGCCCTTGGGCGGCCCGCGGGAACCTGCATCCCGGCAGGTCGGTGCCGCGGGGCTGCGGATCACCGGGAGGAGCCGGGGCAAACCGCGCTGCCGGCCCCAGAGGGACGCGTCGGGGACGAGCTTCCGCCCAGGCCCTTCAGATTCACTCTGCAGTGGCTTTCATCGGGTTATTCTTCTTCATACAAAGGAGGTAGTAATTAGCTCTAAGAGCCCGCTCTGCTGGTTTCTGCCTCATCATCAGTTTTTTCAAAATTAAATGATTTTTTTTAAGTAATTGATTCCGTATTTCTCATGCAGCTGCTGCTGCGTTTGGTTCATAAAAACCTCGCGGTGCTCTGTCAGTGCGCACGAGGATGGTTTTCTGGGTTGAAACACAAACTGTGTGATCAAATGCATAACAAATAAGAATCAACATTTCACTCTGGCAAGTTGATGGGAGATGAAATCTCATTTTAACGAGATCTGTGGAAGTGACAGGATGATGGGAGGATAACTGTGCCCCTGCCGAAAGCGGGGGGAGGCGGAGGGTCACTTGTTGAGCTGTTGGCGAGCCGGGGCCGGGGCTCGGCGGCTCCGTCCCTGCCCTGGCCCTGGGGCCGGGCTGCGTGTGCGCGGCTGCCGCCGGCCGCAGGGGCGAAGGTGCTGCCGGCAGATCTGCCTGCGTCGGGCTGTTGTGCGCCGCAGCCGGCGGGATCGTGGCGACGACAAGCCCCGTTAGAGACCTGATTACGTGGAGCGGGCAAGGTCGCTGGTGCGCAGGGTGGGGAGGGCAGGAGCCCTCCCGGGAGCCGGGCTCTGCCCAGGGACGTGGGGCAGCGCCGCAGGCCCGGCATCGCTGCTGGGAGGCCGTGCGCGCCCCGGGTGAAAAATTTTCACATTTGCTGAAATAGCGGCTGACCTTTTGCAAGCAAAGGGGATATGAATTCCTGAGCTGCAAAATCACATTTTCAAGCTGCAAAAGGCTGGATTCCGATTGCTTCTCCCTTTGCTTTCCCATGCTGCTCCCTCGGTTGCCAGGCAAGTCCCCCCGACTTGCTGCGCTGCCGGCGAGGGGGAGCCCGTCGCTGGGCAGGTCCCGCGCGGTGAGTGGCCGCTGGGGGCCTGGCGGGGCGGAGGGGCCGGGCCGGGGCGGCGGGTGCTCGTGGGTGCCGCGGCGGCAGAGCTGGCCGCGCCGGCCGGGAGCAGATGGCGGCAGCTCGCAGCCCCGGCAGCTGGCGGCAGCAAGGGCTGAGCTCACGTCCCCGCTGCGCGCCAGGGCTGCTCCGGCCGCTGACGCCACCGAGGGCTCCCGGCCGCGCGGGGAGGGCAGGGAGTTTCCCCTGCTTCCCATCCAGATCCTGGAGGGGCAAATCTGCAGCGAGGGAGACGCAAGCCCGGGGGCTGGGGCAGCGGGGGGGCCACAGCTTGCTGTGACCCCACAGTGCTCCCAGGGCTCCCAGCCACCGTGGTGCCACGGGAGCGCGGGCGCTGCGGGCATCCCGGCCCTGGGCATCCCCCTCCTGCCCAGGGATGCTCTGGGCATCCCGAGTATGGCTTGGACACGGGAAGGTCAAACCCGGTTCCTTGCCCTGGGGGCCATGGGGATGGGGGAAGCCTCAGGTCACGCTGAGCAGGGGCGGATTTGCTTTTTTCGGGCCCTTGCCCTGCGTGTTTCGGGGCTGGCGAGCCCCAGCTGCGTGCGGTGCCCGCGGATGGTGATCTGCTCCCGTGCTCTCTGCACACAGGCCGTTCGGTCCTGGAAGGCGGGAGCCTGGCAGATGTGGCCTCCCCTTGCTGAGCGGTGAGTTATGGGCTGCAGAAAGCACTAAAATTAGCCGCTCCTTTGGAGCTGCGTGTTAAAGCCTCATTTCCACACTAACGCAAACAAACAAATTGGAGCCCGGGAACCTGGCGCTGGCTGCAGGGTCCCAGGCCGGCACCCGGCGGTAATTGGCACGTAATGAAGCTGGGATGCAACTATTAAAATTGCATTATTTGCTGACACTGACGTCTTGTTCAGCTGCCAGCGCTCAGAAGGTCTTTTTGTGACTCCCTGCAGGACGGACGGGCGACTCTCGCCGAAAGGGAGGGGATGCGGAAAGGCCGCTGACGTGGCCGCTGCGGGCGGCACCGGCCGGGCTGCGGGAAGGACCGCGCGGAAAAGCGGCCTTTGGCGCTCGCTCAGGCAGTGACGCTGGTGAGGGGCAGCCCAGGACGGGGCACCCCGATAGAGCAGCCGTGGGGGCTTTTGGCATGGCCGAGCACCCGAACGGTTTGGGTCTCTGCTCCTGCAGCCTCGCCGGGCTGGGACACAGCCCTCCTGGCCCCCCGACCGCCCCCTTAGTGATTAATTCGGGCTTTCATGGTGCGGGACCGTGGGCTTTCTGGGCGCCCAGCGCAGCTGGCAAAGCCCCCTGGCTCCCCTCCGTGCTGCGTGCTGGAAGCGCTGCTCAGTCCTGCCCGCTGCATCCCGCGGGGACCTGCCAGCCGAGGGACCGCCGCAGCCCCTCACCGCGGCTCCTGGGCTGCAGCCCGCCCAGCAGTGCCGATGGCCCAGCGCCGTCCCCGCGCCCGCCGGCTCCCCGCCGGCCCGGCCCCTCCCGGCGCTGCGGAGGGAGCATACGGCGCGCGGCCCGGGGCTGCGGGCGCCAGATGGGAAGCCTGGAACCAGCCCGGCTGTGCCGGGGCCCTGGGGCTGCCCTGGTGCCATGCGTCGCGTCCCCGCGCGGGGCGATGCCGGTGCTGGCGCCATGCGGGGCGCCCGGTCCTGCCTGCACCGCACCGGGAGCCGTGCGGGGCCGTGGGAGCCGGAGCACCCGCTTCCTGGGCCAAGACACGAGCTTTTGGGGCACAGCGGGCACAGGAGGGCCCTGCGGGAGCTTCCTCGCTGCCTCCTCCCCGCTGGCGGACGGGCTGGGAGCGCTGGGATCGGGGCTTCTCCCGGCGCTCACGGGCTAATGGAGCCGGCTGACAGCGTTTTATGGATCTGATATAAAGGTCATCAGTTTGCGTGACAGTTTTACCAGGTTGGGAGGAAGCTTTACAGCCTGCTGCCTTTTGCTTAATCTTTCCGCTTTTGTTGTCCTCTCTCCCTCCTCTCCTCTGGCCACACCGCAGGTGCCCCGCGCCCCGGCCAAGGGAGTCCCTGGGCGCCGTGACTCAGCCGGGCGCGTGGCCGTGCCGCGAGCCCCTCCGCCGAGCCCGGCCGGCGAGCAGATGGCCGGCGCGTGCCCGCGCCCGCAGCGCTGCCAAGAGCCGGGGAACGGCCGGCACGAGCGGCCGGCAGCTCCCCGCGGGCTCCTGGCGAGGTCTCGGCCGGAGCAGCTGGTGCCTCCTTCCTCTCCGATCCGCGCGGCCGGAGGAGAGGGGAAGGAAAGACGGGCGTCGCGCCAGCCGGGACAAAAATAGCCCCTTTGGGAACCGGCCGGGCGCGTTGTGGGCCGGGACCGGAGCACCTGCAACACGCCGGGCGTGCGGAGAGCTGGGTCATGGGCCGGGATCCCCGGCCGGAGGGTGGGAGCCGGACCCCGCGCATGGACGCTCCGCTCCGGCGCTGCCGACCGCAGCTCCCGGGCCAGCGTGGCCCCGGGTGGCTGTGGCGGCTGGGGAGCCCCGGGGCAGCGGGGCGCTGGGCCGGGTTTGCAGGAGCTCCCCTGCGCCGGCATCCCAGGCCGGTCGTGCACGGGGCCCCCCGAGCTGCCCAGCGCCGGGGTGGGACAGGGATGCCGCGCTCGCCATCGCCGCGGCGCTCGGCTCACGGCTCTCCCGCCCTCCCTCGCGCAGGTACCTCCGCACCCTGTACCTGGGGCTGCAGAGCCGGTGGCAGACCGAGCATCGCCGCCGCCACTTCTACTGGCGCATGATGTTCGAGAGCGCGGACATCAGCATGCTGCGGCTGCTGGAGACCTTCCTGAAGAGCGCGCCCCAGCTGGTGCTGCAGCTCAGCATCATGGTGCAGCAGCGCAGCATCGAGCCGCTGCAGGGTAAGGGCGGCCTCGCCGCGACCCCCCGCCCAGCTCGCGGACCCTGCCCGCCGCGGGGCCTCGGCAGAGCCCCAGCCGCCGGAGGCTGCCGCCCGTTTGGGGCTGGGGTGGCCGGAGAGGGGACCCCGGGCGGCTCCAGGCTGGTGATTGCTGTCGCACCCCTCTTGTCCCCCCCCCGTCGTCCCCCCAGCCCTCCGCAGCCCCGCTCTCACGGCCCCTCTCTGCTTTGTGCCCGCAGGGCTCTCGGCCTCGGCCTCGCTCCTCTCCCTGGCCTGGATGATCGCCTCCTACCAGAAGGTGCTGCGGGACTCGCGGGAGGACAAGATGCCCATGTCCTACAAGGGGGCCGTGGTGCAGATCCTGTGGCACCTCTTCACCATCGCCGCCCGCGCCATCGCCTTCGCCCTCTTCGCCTCCGTGTTCCAGCTCTACTTCGGCATCTTTATCGTCACCCACTGGTGCATCATGACCTTCTGGATCATCCAGGGCGAGACGGACTTCTGCATGTCCAAGTGGGAGGAGATCATCTACAACATGGTGGTGGGCATCATCTACATCTTCTGCTGGTTCAACGTCAAGGAGGGACGGAGCCGCTACCGCATGTGCATCTACTACGTCATCACGCTGTCGGAGAACGCCGCCCTCACCGTCCTCTGGTTCCTCTACTACGACCGCAAGACCACGTCCGACTTCGACGCCTTAATCCTCGTCTGCGTGGTCAGCTCCAGCTTCGCCCTCGGCATCTTCTTCATGTTCATCTACTACTGCCTCTTGCACCCCAACGGCCCCATGTTCGGCCCCCCGTCCGGCGGCTGCATTTTCCAGGAGCCGCCGGCCCCGGCGCCGGGGCCGCCCGCGGACGTGGTCACCAGCCCCCCGCGCTCGCTGCCGCGGACTACAGGGGGGGAGCGGGAAGGGGCGCCGGGGGACCGGGACAGCTGCCTGCCCGTCTTCCAGGTGCGGCCCTGCGCCCCGCCGCCGCCGGCCGCCCGCGCCCCTCGGACAGAAGGGCCCGTCATCCGCATAGACCTGCCCAGGAAGAAGTACCCGGCCTGGGACGCCCACTTCATCGACAGGCGCCTGCGCAAGACCATCCTGGCGCTGGAGTACGCGTCGCCCACCACGCCGCGCCTGCAGTACCGCACGCCCGGCGCCCCCCACGAGGTGCTGGAGTACGAGACCACCGTGTAGGGCGGGGGGCCGCGCGCCCCCCCACCCGGCGCCGGGGGCAGGCGGGCCGTGCCGGAGGGGCAGTCCCATTTCTTAGCGTTTTGCCTTTTTTCTGTTCGCCAGCGCTGAGGCGCCCTTGGTGCTACCGCCCCCCGCGCCCTGCTCCCGCGGGGCCCGCGGCTGAGCCCCGGTGGCCTCGTCACACCCCACGGCGGCCCCAGGGTGGCCAGCGCGGCCGCCACGCCGAGGGCTCATCCCCGCGGAAATACCTCACCTGTGCCTGAGCCGGAGCAGAAACCGCGGGCTGGGGCGGCCGGCGGTGCAGGATGGGGCCGGGCGCCGCGGTGAGGGGCTCCGGGCTGGGCTGGGGCAGCCCCGTGCCGCACGGCGGGGATGTGCCGGGGTCCCCAGCGCGGTGCTGGGCAGTGGGAGCACGCTGGGCTCCTGTGCATGCCCGGGGGGGCCTGAGCATGGGGCATCCCGGACGGGCAGCACCCATGGGTGCTGCTGCTGCTGCCCAGGACCCAGCTCCAAGCCTGTGCTGGGACCGGGATGCTGGCGCGGGGCTGCGCGGGGGGTGCGGGGGGCTGCGGGGCCGAGGGGAGCCGGCGGGGCCGGGGCAGCCGTGGGGCAGGCTCCGCGCGGCCGGCGCTGGGGACCCGGCCAGACCCGGCTGGTACCCGCGTGGCCCCGGGGCACCGCACCGGCCCCTTCGCCCCCGCGGGACCGGCTTCTCATCGCGTTTTGTTTGTTTTCACCTGACGGGTGACGTTGTACGTGACATTTTCTACCTCCGCTGGCGCTGACGGGGCAGGCAGGGCCCCGGGGGACAGGGACTGGCGGTGCCGGCTGGCGCCCGGCCGCCCCGGCTTGGCGGGTCCCCGGGGCAGGGCCCCCCCCCCCCGTCGCTCCCCCTGCCTGGGCTGGGCATCACTGTCCGTCTGGGAGAGTTTCCATCCATCCCCCCCCTCCCCGTCAGCACCAGCCTCCCTCCCCTCTGCCGGTGTAAAGCCGAGCCGGGATCTGGCCTTCCCTCTCCCTTCCCGCTGCCCCCGGGAAGCATCCCTGTCCCAAGGGCTGGGGGCACCGCTGCGCCCGGGGCTGGGGGCGAATGTGTCCCTGTCCCCGGAGCCGGGTGTGAATGTGCCCGTCCCTGGGGCCGGGTGTGAATGTGTCCCCATCCCTGGGCCGGGTGTGAATGTGTCCCCGTCCCCGCATCCCGCCTCTCCCGGCCGACGGTGCGCGGAGGCACCGCGCGCCCCTGGCCAAAGGGCTGAATGTACCCTGTCCCCGCGGCGCCGTGTGCCTTGTCCCGCTGCCCCGGCCGCCCCGAGGTGCCAGCGCGAGGCCCCGGCCCCGGCCCCCCCGGTTTCCCGCACGGCAGCGGCGGTGGCGGCACGCGGGAGCCCGGCTCTGCAGCACCCGGCCGGGTCCCCCCTCGCCGCGGCTTCCCGCCCTCGGGGCTCCACGTTGCTTTCGTTTCCCATTTCTCCGTAGCTCCAAGGCCCGGGATGACACAGGCTGGGGGGGGCCGTTGCTGGGGTCACTGGTGCTAACTGGTGCTAACTGGACGCCTCGGAAAACCCTCTTGGAGGAGGCTGCAGAGCATCGCTGGGTCGGGGCAGCGGGCTGGGCCCCCCCGCGACCCGCGCGCCTCCTCCACCGCCATCCACGGGCCAAAACCGGCCCGGCGCAGCCTCCCTGTGCCAGCGGCTCCGCGTGTCCCGGCGGCTCCGCGTGTCCCGGCGGCTCCCTGTGCCCGGGGTGCGGTGGCTCCCGGTGCCCCGGCGGGTGCTGCAGCCGCAGGGCCGGACCCCCGCAAGCCTCCAGTTCGGCGGCCGCTTTCTGAGCAGGAGCTTTGTGTTTTCCGCAGGGAACTGCTCCTGGGGCGACCCGGGGGCCGGCCGGGGTGCGGGACGGCCCCGGCAGCCTCCGGCCCAGCACGCAGCTCCGAGTCACCCGTGTGATGAGCGCTGCGGTCCTCGGAGGGGTGGAGGAGGGCTGCTGCACGGCGTCACCGTGCCCTGGGAGTGGTTCCCAGCGGCACAGCCTGGAAGCTGCCTTTGCCGGGGGACGTGGAGCCCGGTGCAGCCGTGCCGCTGCCGTGCTGCAGCCCTGCGGCCCCCCGTGCGGGATCTCGGGCCAGGCGCCGGCCCGGCTTGGCGTGCGGGTCCCGTCCCCGCGGGCGGATGCCGCACGAGTCGGGAGCGGGCAGCTCGGGGACGCTTTTCTATGCATTCAAGCCACGGTATCCCCAGCCTTCGGGCTGCTCCCAGGCGCCGTGCCATGCCGTGCCGTGCCGTGCCGCGCCGCGCCGTGCCGGGATGGAGGGAGCCGCTGCAGGGCTGCCCCTCTGCCGCGCTCCGGGCTGCCGACCCCCACCGGGACCCAACCCCAGGGGAAAGCAAAACCCAGCTCCCGGGAACGGGGTTTCCAAGCCTCCTTGTCCGGCGGCAGCACCGGGCCGGCAGCACCGCGGCCCCCGGGACACCGAGGGGGCTGCACCCGCCATAGCACCCTGCACCGGGCTGGGGCGGGCAGCGGGGCCTCCCCGGGTTCAGGGAAGGGGCCAGGGCTGCACCGGGACCGGCACCGGGACCAATCTCCGTTTGCTCTTCGCCGGGGCTGATGGTTTTTCCAAGCGGGGGAAGCGGCGGGCGGTGGGCGGCGGATGCGGGGCTGCGGTGCCCGGCCCCCTCCCCGCAACACCCTGCAAACACCCCGCCGCCGACTGTAAATACTCTGTGTGCCACCTTCTTCTCGGATACCCTCGGAGCGGCGGGAGGGGGCGAGCGGGAAGAGCGGGGGTCCGTACTGAGACTTTTTTGTATACCACAAACTTTTTGTATATTTTTAATTTTGCTGCAACATGAGATATTAAATTCATTTCAATAAACCCTGCCTGCGGCCCTCCTCCTTGCCAGTGCGTCCCGTCGGCCGCCGCCGCCGCCCGGGCAGCGCTGGCGGGTCCCGCGGCCCCGGGATGCTGGGGGACGGAGCGGGACGGGTGCTGCCCCCCCGGCGGCGGCCGGCAGCGAAGGGGTGCCGGGAGCGTGGCCGGCAGGCAGGATGCGGAGCGCCGGGGAGGAAGGCCGCCGGACGCGGCCCTGCCGCCGGCTCGCGAGGCCTCTTCCGAGCCCGGCCCCTCCCTGCAAGGGGCCCCGCGCCCGAGCCGGCCCCCCCGGCCCCCGGGCCCCCGCGGGAGAGGGGGTCCCCCCGCCCCATCCCGCCGGCCCCAAGCCACCGCGCCGGTGCCCAGCGCGGCTTCGGGTGCAGCATCGCCCCGGGTGCCCCCACGCCGGCGCAGAGCCGCCGGGATGCCGCGCGGGGCGGCTCCCCCGGTTCCCAGGCAGGATTTGGCCGGGTTGCGCCCCGGGGCAGGCGCCGGTGCTGCAGCTCGTTGCAGACCCCGGGGCACACAGGGACCACGAGGGCTGCGGGGCTCGGGGTGCCGCGCGGCCGGCGACGCCGGCGGGTGCCGCCGCGGGTGCCGGGGGGCCCGGGGGGCGGCGGGGCGGGCGCGGGGCCGGGGCTCGCCCCTGGCAGGGCGGGCAGGAACTGGGCGCGCTCGCGGCCCCGCCGTCGCTGGTGGAGTTTCCGACACAGGAAAAAAACAAAGGAGCCGAAGGGAGAGGAAAAGGCTGCCTGCAGCGCGGCGGGAGCCGAGCGGGGCCGCGGCATGGAGTGCGAGGGCAAGAAGGGCAAGAAGGTGGGTGCGCCGAGCCGCCCGGCTGCGTGCCGGCCGTGGGGCCGGTGGGGCGCGTGGGATTGCAGCGTGGGGCGAATGCCCCATAGCCAGGCCGCAGCGCTGGACCACCCGGCTCCCCGGTGCTGCCAGCGCGGCCTCGGGAGCTGCTCCCGGCCCCGTCGGCCCCGGCCGGGCAGGTCGTCCCGCGCTCGCCCGGGGGTCCCCGGCGGGCGGCTCCGGCCCCTCGTCCATCGCCTCCTGCCCGGGGAAAGGGGGCAAATGGCCCCGGCCCGGCCCTTCCGCTGCCGCCGCCGGCAACGCGGCCCCGCCGCTCTCCCCTCCAGGGCTTCGTGTCGCCCATCAAGCGGCTGGTTTTCCCCAAGACGGCGCGGCGGCCGGCGCTCCGCGGCAGCGTCTACCGGCGGCCGCTGCACTCGGTGCCCCTCTACCCGCCGGACTATCTGATAGACCCCCAGATCCTGCTGCACGACTACGTGGAGAAGGAGGTGAAGGTAACGGCGTGGGGGGGCCGCTCCCGGCTGAGGGGGGAGAGAGGAGGAAAGAGACCCCCCAGACCGAGCGGAGGGGCAGGATGCGGCCGGCTGGGGATGGTCCTGAGCCCCAGCCCCGCCGTGCCCAGGCAGGGGCAGTGCCGGGCGCAGGGAGGGGGCCCACAGGGTCCCCCCGGGGCGATGCAGGGTGATGGGTGCTCCGGGCGGGTGGGCGGACGGCCACCCCGGGTTTTGTCCCCGCAGTTTTTAGGCCACCTGACGTGGGTGACAGCCTCCCTGAACCCCTCCAGCCGGGACGAGGTGCTGCAGCTGCTGGACACGGCCAGGGTAAGTGGGGCCCGGGACGGGGGGACGCGGGGACGCGGGGGCACGGGGACACGGGGCCGCAGCGGCACCTCGGCACGCTCTCGGCCCGCAGCAGCTGCAGGAGCTGCCGCTGCAGACGACGGCGGCGCAGGACGGCATCCTGAGCCTGTCGGCCCGCTGCCTGCTGCTGACGTGGCGCGACGACGAGGAGCTCATCCTGCGCATCCCCACGCACGAGATCGCCGCCGCTGCCTACCTCCGCGACGACGCCCTCCACCTCCTCGTCCTCAAAACCGGTGCGGGCACCGTGCCGCGGCTGCATGCATCCCCTCGGCACCCCGCCGGCTCCCAGGGGCTGCACGGGGCGGGGTGCCTCCGCCTGCGCCCACGGAGCAGCCCCCGCCGCCCCCCAGCCCCCTGCAGCCCCCATCACGCCCAACCCCACTGCCCCCAGCCCCAGCGTCCCCAGCCCCATTGCAGCCCCCACTGGCCCCAACCCCACTGGCCCCAGCCCCA
>PTFA01000285.1:1064379-1074431 GCA_003342895.1 Casuarius casuarius | reverse complement strand
GCTCGGGGGGGAGGAACGCCTTGGGGGTCGATGCCCAGGTGCCCGGGGGGCTCGATGCCTGGGGGGCGGGATGCTCCGGGGGGTGATGCCCGGGATGGCGATGCCCGGTGCCCCGGTCCCCCTGGGAGCTGCCCTGGAGGGGGGGTGATGCCCGGTGCCCCGGGGTTGATGCCCAGTTTCCCAGGGGGGTGACGCCTCTGTCACCAGCCTGGCAGCGGGGCTGGCGGGGACCCACTGCCGCCTGCCCACGGGGGTGAAGGACCGCGCCGGGCTCCCGGGGCCCTGGGGTTGCCCCCCGGTTCCTTCCCTCGCCAGCTCGCTTCCCACCCTGGGATCCGCTGCTCCGGGGGCAGCTGTGCACCTCGCGGGCCCTGATCCTCCAGGATGGGCTGTGCTGGGAGCGGCTGCATGCTCGCCGCAGCCGGGGAACGGGGCTGACCGGAGCTCCGGCCCCCGGTGCCGGGCCGAGGGCTCCCGCGCTTGGGCTCCTCGCTTCCTCTTTCACCGCCGGCATCCTTCTCCTTTCCGCTGAGGTCTCCACCGGGCAAAAGCAGGCCCCCTCCTTCGAGGGGCTTCCCCTCGCGCTCTGCTGCTTGCAGCAAGTTTTCCTGCTGACGCTTCTCGGGGGCAGCGGGGCAAAGTTTAGCATTTGCATTTGTCCGGGGCTGCGGCAGCTCCACCCCTGCGAAGTGCAGCGAGGGAGGGCAGCGCCCAGGGCCCCACGGGGCCCCGGCGACCAGGGGCACAGCCGGGTCCTGCCCTGGTGTCAGCCCTGCCAGCCTGCGGAGGGAGGGGGCCTGCACGGCCGCCGGCCGCTCTCCGGCTCGTTCCCGGCTCCGGCTTTCCCCGCTGGGCTGTGGCCGGGGCGAGTCCAGCCGCAGGGCTGCAGGGCTGCAGCGTTACAGACCTGTCGCCTGCCCCCAGCTCCCCTCCCGCCACTTCTCTTTTCTCGGAACAAGATCCCTTTTCTCTGCGCGAGGCGGCTGTGCCGGTGCCGGGGTCAGGCGGGTGCGAGCCGTCCCCCCCGGCCGCTCTCAGCCCGCGGCATGGCCAGGCCGCGGGAACAGCCCCGCTCTGCCGCCGGGAAGCTCCCGCGGGAGGGAGCGTCGCTGGGCGGTGAGCCGGTCCCGGACCCCGCGGCAGCACAGTGCTGGTGCGGGAGCCGGGGCGCCGCAGCCGGCGTGGGAAACCCGGCACCGGGCTCTCGCCGCTGTCGCAACGGCTTCGTTTCTGCGCTGTGTGGCTGCGCTGGGGACGGGCTTCATCTCCTCTCGGCCCGTTGCAGGATGGGTTGCATGAAGTCCAAGGAAGCCGGCGTCCAGGAGAAGGAAGCGGAAGCGGAGCCGGGCCCCGCTCTGCAGCAGGGCCACTACGTGAGAGACCCCACGGCCGCCAGCAAGCGGGTGAGCGGAGCCCGGGGGCGCGGGACGGCCCCGCTGGAGCTGCCGGGGCAGCGAGGTGGTGCCGGCGGCGGGTGCCGCGGCGCCCGGGACGGCGCTTCTGCCTGGACGCGTGATGCAAACCGAGGGATTACGGAGAAGGGCAGGATGCTGGGCAGGATGCTGAGAGGGGAAAACGGAGGTGTTGGAGCGGGGCAGAGGGGGCTGCTGCTGCCGAGCGGGTTGGAGGAGTGGGCGATCCTCTGACGGCAGCGTGGGGATCTGCTCCCCGCTCCGGCTCGCGTTGCGCTTGCTTCGGGGGCCAGTGATGCAGCAGAGCATGCGGTGGGGTACGAGTCTGCCACCAACAACTTTGCTTTCTGCTTCCTATCCCTCTTCCCAGAGCAACGACGCTCCCGGCGCGGCGGTGCCCCAGCCCGCGGATGGTACGTAGGGACGGGCTGCGGCGGGGTCGGGGGCCGAGCGGTGCCGGCCGCCTCGCCCCGGTGCCGAGCGGTGCCCAGCGCTCCCCGCGCCTCTCCCGCAGGCGACGCCGTGGTCCTGGCGCTCTACGACTACGAGGCGACGCACGCCGAGGACCTCAGCTTCCGCAAGGGAGAGCGGCTCCGCGTCCTGGAGGAGTAAGTGCCGGCACCGGCGCCGGCCCGTGCGCCACCGCGGTGGCCCGCAAGCGCGGCGGCCCCGGCTCGCTCTTTCCGGACTTGTGACCCCGCTGGGCCGGGCCGCCCGCGCCTGGCTGCAGCTTCGCGCCGAGCCCGGGGAAGCGCCGGGGTGATGCTGGTTTAGAGCAGCCCCCGGAGCCGGGATGCCGCGGGCTGACGGATGCCGCGGGCTGACGGATGCCGCGTCCGCCCTCAGGTCGGGAGAGTGGTGGAGAGCCCAGTCGCTGGCCACGGGGCACCAGGGCTTCATCCCCAGCAACTACGTCGCCCGAGCGGACTCGCTGGAGACGGAGGAGTGAGTCGGCTCCCCTCTTTCCCGCGCTCCCCTCTTTCCCGCGCTCCCCTCTTTCCCGCGCTCCCCTCTTTCCCGCGCTCCCCTCTTTCCCGCGCTCCCGTCCCCTTTCCCCGCTCCTGGCCTGTCGCTGCCCCGCGCCCCCGAGGACCCCCCCCGGCTCTGCCCCGCAGCCCAGGCTTTACCCTCCGGTCCCCAGCAGCAGCTTCGTGCTCGTCCGTTCGCGTATTTTCGCTGCAGGTGGTTTTTCAAGGGCCTCAGCCGGAAGGACGCCGAGCGGCAGCTCCTCAGCCCCGGGAACACGATCGGATCCTTCCTGATCCGGGACAGCGAGACGACCAGAGGTAGCACCGGGAGGGCACGGAGCGGGGGCCGGTGCCGGGGAAATGCCGCCGCTGTGTCCCGCCAGCACCCGCTCACCCCGCGCCCCCCCCCCCGGGCAGGCTGCTACTCGCTGTCGGTGCGGGACGGGGACGACGGGACGGGCGGCGCCGTGAAGCACTACAAGATCCGGACGCTGGATAGCGGCGGCTTCTACATCTCCCCGCGGAGCAGCTTCGAGACGCTGCAGGCGCTGGTGGAGCACTACCGGGGTGAGCCGGGCCCCGCGCGGTGCCCCCCGCCGCGGCGCTCGCGGGTCCCGGCTCGGCGGCGGGTCCCCGGGCTCACGGCACCGCTGCCCGGCAGGCCAGAGCGACGGGCTGTGCCAGAGGCTCGCGCAGCCCTGCAGCGCGCCGAAGCCGCAGAAGCCCTGGGAGAAAGACGCCTGGGAGATTCCTCGGGAGTCGCTGAAGATGGAGAAGAAGCTGGGAGCCGGGCAGTTCGGGGAGGTGTGGATAGGTGAGAGCGCCGGGGTGGCCGCGGGGAGGAAGGCGAAGGAGGGGAGGAAGGGGCGGCGGCAGCTCTCTCCCCCCGCCGGGTTTGCCTGGGGCTGGGCGCCGTGGGGCGGCCCCGAACGCCGGGGCTCCCCGGTGCCGCCGCGGGGGACGGCCCGACGCCTCTGCTGCCCGCAGCCACCTACAACAAGCACACCAAGGTGGCGGTGAAGACCATGAAGCCGGGCAGCATGTCGGCGGCCGCCTTCCTGGCCGAAGCCGAGCTCATGAAGACGCTGCAGCACGACAAGCTGGTGAGGCTGCACGCCGTGGTCACCAGGGAGGAGCCCATCTTCATCATCACCGAGCTCATGGAGAAAGGTGCCGCCGCGTGCCGGAGCGCGGGGATGGGGTGGCGCTTGGGGGACCGGGCAGGATGCGGGCGCCGGAGCGCGGGGACAGGATGGCATCCACAGGACCGGGCGGGATGCGGGCGGGCAGCGCGGCAGAGGAGGCGGCCGGGGGGCCGCAGCTCACTGCGGTGCCTGGCCGGTGTCCGAGCGGCTCGCGGTGCCGGGGGACCCGGCCGCCCCGTCAGCCCGGCCCTTCCCGCGCAGGGAGCTTGCTGGACTTCCTCAAGAGCGACGAGGGGCGCAAGCAGCCGCTCCCGAAGCTGATCGACTTCTCCGCCCAGGTGAGGAGGGGACGCAGCTGGGGGCCGGGGCCGGACCATCCCCGGTGCTCCGCAGGGATGCGAGGCCGGGAGGAGCCGGGCGGGAGCAGCCCGAGCCCCCCGCAGAAAGCCCTCGCCGCCCCGGTCCCCTCGGCCCCGCAGCAGGAGCCCCGGAGCATCCCTGCTCCTGCTGGGGAAGGCCGGTGAGGGTCTCCCGCGTCGCCGTCCGCGCGGAGACGGGCAGCGGCTGGCGGTGCCGCCGGGAGCAGGTGCACGGCGAAAGGAGAAGCGGCTCCTCTCCCGCCCGGCAACCCCGGTCCCTGCAGCGCGGGGCAGCCGGCGCATCCGGGCCGCGGCAGCCGGGGTGCGCGGGGTCGAGGAGGGCTCCGGCCAGCGCCGGGCGCTGCATCCCGAACGGCTGCCGGGTCGCTGCCCGCGGCTGCAGCCCTGGGAGCCGGCGGCAGCGGCCCGGCTCTGCGTGGGGCGCAGCGGGGGAAGGCGCAGGTGTATTTTGGCTGGTTCGCATTTGCATGGTCCTCTCTCTCCGGGCTGTCGGCGCCGGGTGCTGTGGCTGTTTCTGAACACGTAGCTCCCCGGGGAGCAGCAATGAAGAAAGTATTGTGTTTTGTCCACTGCTGCTGCTGTGAGAGCTGTCTGCAGATAGATAACCCGGTCTGCAGGGGAGCGCCGGGTCTGCAAACCCGGCAAAGCCCCGCAGGTGACGGGTCTGTCTGCCTGACGCTACCCTAGCGTCAACGTGCCATGATACAGCGTTTTAACCTGTTCTGCTTCTGCAGTCGGCCAGGGCACCTGCTGCTTTGGCGTTGAGCTTCACGTGCTTAACGTGGCCTCCGCCGCATGACTGCTTTGCTGCACTCGCAGGACGAGACGCCAAACGGATCTGGGCATGGTTTTTAGAAAGTGCCTCCTTTTACCCCACTGCAACACGTGTGCAGGGTTTATGGTAGTAACTACGTTTAAAATTACCTTCCCGCCGAAAGGCTGCCGTGGGAAGTAGGAAAACCGCTGGAGAGGAAGGAGCGCTTCGAGAAAATACTCCGGGGGCTGTTTATTTGGGGGTAGTAACTGTGGGCGCAGCTGCGCGTGCTGTTATACACCTAGCGTTGTGTGTGCACTCGCTTGTGCAACCACTGTCTTGTCACTGCTGCTTCGGAGATGTTGGCCAGAGCCAGGGACCCTTCGAGCTAAACTTGTACCGCTGCAAAATAATAAGCTGCTCAAAGCAAAGCTAGAGCGGGGCTGCCGGACCCTGCCGTGTCGGGGGATGCGCGCGTGCACATCAGATGTGCAACTGTGCACCAACTTTCTTCTACCAAGCTGGCTCTTGCAAACCGTCCGTCTCCGCTCTGGAGCTCAAAGGCGCCGGTTGCTTCAGCGCCGAGGGGCCGAGTCCGAGCGCCTTCGCGTGCGGAGGGCAGGCAGGGAGCCCGGCGCGCAGGCCGGTGCGCGGGGAGTCGTTGCGAGCGCGGCCGCTTGTGCGGCTGTGGAAATGATCCTTCCGTTCTTGCGGCGCGTGTTTACTTCTGTATTTTGTGGGTGACTATCTGCACCTTGCGCCGGTCTCGGGGGAAGTGCCTCTGCCCTGGCCCCTTCCCCGGCTCAGCCGCTGTGCTGGGGGCCCCACGCCGCCCGCCGAGAGCCGTCTCTGGCTCTGCCCCGGTTGCCTGGCTCTGTCCTGCGCCATCCCGGACCAGGCTCCCCCAAAAGCCCGGCCCTCGGGGAGCCCGTGGAGATGGGCGTCTGGGCTGGGCTTGCTCTCCCGGGCGAGAGCCGCGCGCTCCCTCCCTCCCTCCCCGCGCCTCCGCCTCCAGCAGCCCCGCCGGAGATGGTTTCCTCCGCCTCGTCATAGCAAGGGCTGGAAGAAGGTCACCGAGCCGATGCGAAACTAGACACCAGATGCTGATAGCATCCGGATTCGTGAAAATTTGGCACAGATTTGGGTTGTGGTCGTGCGTGCGTTAGTTCCCCTCTGCGTTGGTCGGCAGTTGATAACCGCCCCGACGCTGCAGTCGCTGAGAGCAGAGACAGAGCTGGGGCAGATCTTCAGGGCTCCCCCCGCCCCGTGCAGCCCCCGGGCAGGGCTGACTCAACATCAACTATCCCCGAAGACCCCAGGCAGCTCCCGACCCCCTGGGTCACCCACCACAGTGCTTTTCCCTCCTCCCCGAGGAAGCGCTCTGATGCGGGCTGACCCTTCGCTGCAGCAATTAAAGCCCATTGCTCTTTGTCCCCTTAAGTAGGGAGAAAGAGTAACTTACTCCCTCCTCCTCTGAAGGAGCTGTTCATGTGTTTGGAGACTGTGCTCACGTCTTCTCTCACTGGAGAACGACTTACTGCTCTTCACATTTGCATGGCTACAGATGACCGAGTTACACCTCGGTGTGTGGACGTCCACAGACACTTGTTCATGAGCACGTCAGCTCCCTGGATACCGGTTCTTGTTGCTGTTCCCATGCGTGGGCTTAAACGGGTTGCATTCGCCTGATCATCCCAAATCCTGATCTTTTCTGCAAAGGGCTCCCTGTACGGAGAGCAGTTCCTACACAGGCGAGCGAATGGGGTTTCCCATTCCCATGTGCTCGCCCTGTGCCCGGCCGTGATTCAGCCTCCTTTCACCCCGCTCTCCGTGTGCTGGCCGGAAACAGTTACTCTCTGGCAGCTCCTAGAAGCAGTTGCTTTTAGCGTTTTTGTGGTATTTCAAACAGACCCTTTGCATTTTTCTCATTCCCCTTTTAACAGATTGCAGAAGGAATGGCTTTTATTGAGAAGAGGAACTACATCCACAGAGACTTGAGAGCTGCCAACATTTTAGTCTCAGCAACACTGGTGTGCAAGATTGCGGACTTCGGCCTGGCCAGAATCATTGAGGACGATGAGTACACGGCCCGGGAAGGTACCGAGAGCTGCTGTGGGCTCTGGCCACTTTCTGAGCTCGTTAGGGATCCCTGCAGACCCACTTACCCATGTGCAACTTCTGTGGCAAGGGCCCAGGGAGGGATATCCTGCATAAACCGATACATGAGTGGAAGCTGCTCTCATTTGCATTTGCCTGTTTTGTTTGTTGCTTGTTCCCCATATTTCACTGCCAGTTTCTCAGTATTTGGGTTATAACTCATGTTTCTTATTGGCTCTGTTTGTCCAGGTGCCAAGTTTCCCATTAAATGGACTGCCCCAGAAGCCATCAACTACGGATCTTTCACTATCAAGTCAGATGTCTGGTCCTTTGGGATCCTCCTGACCGAGATCATTACCTATGGGCGCATCCCATACCCAGGTAAGGAGGGGAAATGCCTCTTGAAACCTGCTTCCAAAAGTTGTGCTCCATCTTCTGGGCAGTGTTCTTGGCCCCATCCATGGGATCTGTTTCTCCGTGAAGTTAGAGCACAGGAAAACAGTGTGAATGCTGAGAAATTCGAACCTCACACTGGGAGCAGCACTCAGAGACAGCAGCACAAGCACAAGATCTCAAGATGACAAGTGTTTCAGGGAGCCATGGAGAGGAGCCCAGAGCCCAGAACAGCCTCCGATCAGTATGCGCTTTTCCTTCAGCTACAGCTACCGTTTGGACAAATGCTCACCCAGAATGGATAATCAGGAAGAGCTTCTCTCTGGCGTTCCTACGTCAACACTAGCTCTTCTCACTGACCTGAAAATGCATGGGAGATGTAACGCTGCCCTGTGCTTTTCAGCTTCCTCAAAGCAGAGCTGAGAGATGTCCTTTGAGGAGCCCAGGAATGAACCCCAGCGAGTTCAGGCTTAGGGGCGCCTCTGCCCTGCGGGAGGAGGGCAGCTACCCTGTGTGCTGCGGGGGGACTGACGCGGAGAGGAGATGCTGAGCTCCTCCAGCTCCTTGGGAAACCAGCAGTGCTCAGGATCTCTGAAAGATCCAGTCCCCCTGTTTCTAAAATAGCAGAGCTATTTCACACAAGAGGATAATTGATTTGTCCCAGCCTCTATGGCATGTCACTGGGAGAGCTGCTACCAAACCCCAAGGGTTCCTGGCTCGTAGGTCTGTGTTCACTAACTCATGGTCTTCCACCTCCTGGAGATTAAGCACGTTTAGAAGTAGTACATGAGTTCAGGGCTAAAAGCTGAGCCAGGTGTTTTTAGGAAGGCTCAAACAATCTGTAAGTCAGCAGCAGCAGGAACCACCCTGTATTTTATACAGATTTGTCTCTCTGGTGCCTTTTCTCAATGGGAAATGATTCTGCACAAGAACAGCAAACATCACCATGAATCATCGATGAAGTACTCGGAGTGGCTTATAGGGTTGCTGGGGAAGGACCAATTCTGACTTTTATTCTTTAATTCTTTTTTTCTATTTTTACTCTTTTAATTCTGCTAATTTATTTTTATGAGTGACACTGGAGAGAATAGCTCATTATTGGGGGAGGAAATGAAAATCCACATCCAATAGCTCAGCAGACAGAAAAGTTTGGCCTTTATTTTTTGGAATTTTATACAAAATGGTTACAGTTCCCATCTAATCTGCTCAACTGGGATACAAAACTGATGGTTGTTGCTACAAGTATCTCAGCATCTCCGTTGTTTGCATGTTTCCCAGAATGGAAGTAAAATGACTTCTCCTTCCCTCACCCCTTGCTCCTCTAACCTGTCCTTTTCCTCCAGCTTTGGACAGTAGGGTGTTGGGTTTTTGCCTTTTAAGCAACCATGAGGTATTCACCCAGGCTCCTCTCCTGCCCCGTTTCCCTAGGGATGTCAAGCGTGGAGGTGATCAGGGCCCTGGATCGCGGGTACCGGATGCCGCGCACTGAGAACTGCCCCGAAGAGCTGTACGACATTATGATGAGGTGCTGGAAGACTAAACCAGAGGATCGTCCTACCTTCGAGTACACACAGAGCATTTTGGAGGATTTCTTTACTGCAACGGAGAGCCAGTATCAGCAGCAGCCATAATGCCGAGAGCTCGGTGACAGCAGCAGAGACCTGCGCACTGCGCGTGCTGTGCCACCGGCAGCACCCGTGCGCACGCTGTTCTTACCTGTCCCGTTCCCGGTGTTCCTGCGCGCACCTTCCTCAGCTTTCAGCCCAGAAACCAAAGCCTTCCTGACGTGGCTTCGTTGGACCTGGGGGCTGGATGAACCAGCGTCCGGGTCGGCCTCCCCGGGCTGTGCAACCGATGCATTAGCTGAGCGTGGTCGTTCCTTGCGCCTCCCGCCGATGCAAGTCCGCTGGGAAAGACCTGCTCCAGGAAGCACTTGGTGGATGGTGTTTAACTGGGGTTGTAGCGCAACGCAAGGAGGGCCCGTGGCGTGCTACTTCAGATAAGAGAGAAAAAGGAAAAAACAGAGTTTTTTTGATTCTTTAGAGATCCTATCCTGCCAGTTTGCAGAAGTAGCTACTTCACCTGCGACATGCTGGCTCTAGTGGCATTGCCTTCCAGCGAGCCTCTGCTGCGCGGGGCCGAGCGCTGGCCGTTCGCGGCCCCTCGTGCTGGGGTGGACGCTCGGCCTCGGTGAGACCCCGGCGCGTTTCCGCCTGGGCGTACCTGCACTTCCGCACCCTTGTCGTCACCTCAGGAGCCTTTCTCGAATGCCAAGTGTCACAGACGCGTGTTTCTTTCAAAGCCCGCCCGGCTTTTTTTCCTCACGATGCTTCTCCAGCCGTGGTGGACAGCGCGTACCTTCGGAGGGGAAGGGATACGGTGCTCTGTAACGTAAATCAGTGCAGTGATGCCGCCGCTCGCGTCGGGCGAAGGGCCGGAGCCGTCCCTGCAGCCGTGCCGCCGGGGTCTGCGCCTGCGGCGGGGCGAGGACGGGCGCCCCTCGCCTCCGGTGTCCCCCCGCGGCGGCGACGCCGGCCCCTTCCCGCCCCGCCAAACCACCTCTGCTCGGCCGACGCACCGCTGTAACTTAATGCAAACGAAGGAGTACAAATTATCAGCAATGAGCCATGCGTTTCTTGCACACCTATTTCACGTCCTTGTTTTTAGTATTTAATGATGGGTTATTTGGGGACAGGGGCCTAGAGGAAGTGAATTTATTTTTTAAAAGACTATCTAGTATTTCTTACGAAAACGAGCTTCTGAGAGTATTTTTCCTCGTATAAGGACACACCGTCGTAGCTTACGAGCTTTTATTTTTAGCTGTGAGAAATTTATTTTCCTAGTCAATAAAACACTGTAAATGTCTCGTGCTGGTGGTGCTCTCTGCGGGGGGAGGGAGGGGG